>JAJJMC010000788.1:871063-907326 GCA_023531435.1 Papaver californicum | reverse complement strand
AACAACATCAATAGCATAATATGAAGTATCACACATGATTTCAAAGGGTAAATTCCAGTTAGGTGTATGGACAATAGGGTCGATAGTGAGCAAAGTCTAAGCTTCTCGAAAGCCTCTAAACAAGCATTATCAAAGACAAACTTAACATCTTTTGCAAGCAGATTGTAAAGAGGTCTAGAAATCAAATTAAAATCCTTAATCGACGATAAAAACCTGCATGCTCTAAGAATGACCTAACATCGGGTACAGTTTTGGGAACCTGTAAAGTCTTAATAAGGTCAACTTTGGCTTTGTCTACCTCTATAACCTTAGAAGATACGATATGCTCTAAAATATGCTCTAAAACAATTCCTGATTGAACCATGAAATGGCATTTTTTCCAATTAAGCACTAAATTTTTTTCCTTACACCTAGTCAACACTAATGTCAAATGATGCAAGCATTCATCAAAAGATGATCCAAATACTGAAAAATCATCCATAAAAACATCTAAAACCCGTTCTACCATGTCATAAAATATGTTCATCATACAACGTTGAAAAGTAATGGGTTCATTACATAACCCAAAAGGCATGCGTCTACATGCAAAGGTACCAAGAGGACTGAGGACATGTAAAAGTGGTTTTCTCTTGGTCTTCCAGGGCAATAACAATCTGATTACAACCAGAGAAACCATCTAACAAGCAATAATGATTATGTGCAGCTAATCTCTCTAGCATTTGGTCGATAAAAGGAAATGGAAAATGGTCGTTCCCTGTGACCTTGTTCAATTTTATATAGTCAATACAAACACGCCACCCCATGGTCTCCCAGGTTGGGATTAATCCATTGTTATCATTCTGGACTATACTGATACCTGATTTGTTGGGGACAACCTGAACGGGGTTGACCCAATTACTGTCTAAAATGGGGTAAATAATACCCTCATATAACAACTTAAGCACCTCAGTTCGAACTACTTGTTTCATATTAGGATTAAGTCGACGTCGCATCTCCCTAAAAGGTTTAATGTTATTCTCTAAATAAATCTGATGCATACAAACAATAGGACTTATACCCTTAATGTCTGTTATGGTCCACCCTAAAGCTTCCTTATTATCTTGAAGTATGGTCACTAGCCTACTTTCCTGATCATTATCCAAGTTAGATGCTACAATCACAGGCAAAGTCTCAGATGGGTCTAAAAACACATATTTCAGAGTATTTGGTAATTGTTTCAGGTCCAACTTAGGAGGCTCTTCTAAAGAAGGAATTAAGGTAGAATTAGAAACTGGTAGTGGTTTGAACTTAACTTTTCATATATTAGTATCTAACACGGGGGTAGAATCTAATAGAGCATTCACTTGATCAATGTTGATATCATTATCAAAATCTAAGCCAAAATGGGATAGACAACTTTCTAATGGATCTTCAGACAAGATGTTTGGTGATGACTCTTGAACTAAAGTTTCTATCATGTTCACCTCTTCAATGCACGTGTCATCTATCTTAGGGGGTTGCTTACCAATATTACTCATCTCAATAGTCATATTATCAAAAGATAAATTCATAATACCATTCCGACAGTTAATGATCACATTAGATGTAGCTAAAAAGGGCGACCTAATATCACATGTATCTGGTTCTCTGGGTCAGGGACAGGTTGGGAATCTAGGATAACAAAATCCACAGAATAAATAAACTTTTCGACCTCAATAAAAACGTCCTCGACAATACCACGAGGAATTTTCACAGACCTATCAACTGACTGAAGTGTTATCTGGGTAGGTTTTTACTCACCAAGTCCTAGTTGGAGGTACACAAGGTACGAAAGTAAGTTCACACTGGCTCCTTAGTCAAGTAACGCTTTCTCTACACGGTAGTTACCTATTGTGCAAGAAATAGTAGGGGAACCTGGGTCTTTGTACTTAGAATTTGTGTTGTTATGCATAATCGAACTCACATGACTAGATAAAAAGGCTTTATTATATACATTAAGCTTTCGCTTTTGCATACAAAGATCCTTAAGAAACTTGGCATAAGTAGGAATCTGCTTGATTGCTTCTAATAGAGGAATATTGATGTTGACTTGCTTAAAAATATCAAGTATATCGTTAAAATTTGATTCCTTCTTAGTTGGAACAAGCAATTGTGGGAATGGGGATCTGGGCACAAAATCGAGCTTAGAAGGAACCGCATTGGACTCTTTAGAGACCTTATCAGACTCTTCAGCTACTGGCTCAGAAGGGTGAACTACAACATGTTCACTATCAGGCATGGTTACCTTATTGTCTACCACTTTATTGTTTTTAAGGGTTCTAATTACATTCACATGATTTGATGATTTCTCACCAGAAGAAACTTCATGAACTCCTCTAAGGTTGGTTTGTATTTGACTAGGAAACTTACCTTTTTCTCTCTGTTTCAAAGACTCATTTATCTGACTAACCTGGATTTGTAAATTGGAAATAGCCTGAGTGTTAGCATGTATAATCTTACTATTAGATTGTAAAGTCTGGTCAACCAGTTGCTGAAAATTTGTAGTGTTCTGAGCTAATATGGTGAGAGACTCTTCTAAACTCATGATTTTCTTATCGGAAGGGTTCTGAAACTGCAATGGTCCTGAAGGATTCTTAGTATAACCAGAACCTGGGGGAACCTGTGAATTACTAGACTGACCTTGATTCTGGCCCTTAGACTAAGAAAGGTTAGCACGTTTTCTCTAACCAGGGTTATAGGTTTCTGAATATGGGTCAAACCTCTGACGGTTATCAAATTTAATGTTATTGTAAAGAGCATGCATGGGCTTGATCTTCCTCGATATGTCCTTCCCAAACTGACTTGGGCTCTATTCCACAGCTAGATTGATTTAAATCTAAAGCTATCCTTTTGATATTGCTGCATTTTGGCATCTGATTCAAAGGTTCCATTTACCCTATTGATATTACCTCTGTTCAGTAAAAATTTTCTATGGGGTTCCCTACTACATTCCCATTGCTGATTTTTTCAGTGATTTCATTCAAAAATATCATCGCTTCATCAACAGTTTTACTATCAAACCCACCTGTATATAACGACTCGACCATGGTCGTCGTTGAATAATTTATACCTTTATAGAGGATATGGACTAGTGTAACGTTTTCTAAACCGTGATGAGGATATTTTATCAATAAATCATTAAACCTCTCCAAATACCTTTACAAAGATTCTCTTTATTGTTGCACGAATGTGGAAATCTCTTGCCTAATAGATGATGTTTTTTGCCTAGGGAAAAATTTCGATAAAAAGGAAGATGTTAGTTGTTCATATGTTTTGATAGGCTCAGATGGAAAACTATATAACCATGATTTGGCCTTGTCTTTCTGGGAAAAAGGGAACAACCTAAGTTTTTCAATTCTTCATCAATAAGGTTATGAATTCTTAAGGTACTACAGATTTCCTCAAATTCTATAATGTGAAAGTAGGGGTTTTCATTTTATTTTTTTAAGAAGATGGGGAGCATCATGGTCCCAGGTTTTAACTCATAGTTCGCTTCGGTTGCAGCTAACCTGATACATGATGGACGAGAAGTCCTATTCGGATTCAACTAAGCTTAAAGTTACAATTTATGGCACTGTCAAAGGACTGGCAGCGACTTCTTCACATAAAGTCAAACTTTCAAATTAAAATTTCAAAAAACAGGGTTCTCTAGATAAGAGTCTTCGAGACCCTCGTTTTTAGAAACAGAACTACTAAGCTCGTCACTAATCAAACGATCTAGAGTGTCTCTTTTCCAAGTTCGCTCAGTGATGGTCTCGAGCAGTCTTGGCATACACTAGGAAAATAAATCCTAATTGGAAGGGATTTCTAAATAAATACAAGCAAGGATGACTCAACCAAATCAATCTTATTAAATCTAGCAAAAAAAAATGATGACTCCACTTAGATTGTTTCTAAACCATCTTTTATTCTTCGAAAAGGCAACTAGTTACAGTTTTAGCAAAACTCTTGGACCGATCCGAATAAAGTAAGTTAATCGAGAGAGGCAAGATAAGCTCTAAGGGGCTTGGATAATTGTACCTATTTGGAAAACGTTTCATTGGGTTACAAGGTGGCACAAATCAACTTAAATTAACCTTCCTGATCCTTGAGTTGAGCTAACAAAATAACCAATATAATATTTTCGATAGATTTTCCAATAGCTTGTTACTCTATCAGTCTCTTTCTAGTCAAATTTTAGGTTTAGGTTCGCGTTTGGTAACATGTTCCTAAAGCGGGCAAGAATGATACGGTGATGAAATCCGAACCTTTATCTTGTATGGCCAGTTCTTTCCCTTTACAAGACATTAAAGTCTGTATTCAGTTCTTTAACATATATGCATACGAAAGAATACAGTAAACCCACTTGCATATGAATCGTGGGTTGATCGAGTTTTACCTCCCGTTCCATACGGACGATCAACCGTTGAAGTCGACTCGGGCCACTAACTCCTGTGTCACTGTAGAACCCAAGGGACTTAAACAATATCTTAATTTTCGTCCTTCCATTGCAGTTTATATTTAATACTACCCTTCCGTAGGGTTTAAAATAATTAAGTCCAAAATAATGCCCCAAAGTGTCCAACAAAAAAATGTCCAAAAATTAAAGAATACCTACAAAAACAATAAAAGATTTCCCAATACAATTTTCTAAATAGAAAAATAAATAAAACCATAAATATAAAATTGAATTAAAATAAAATAAAATCTTTGTTTTTTTTTTTTCGTTCTTTTATTTTTTAGCTTTAACTCCAAGTCTTTAGTCACCAAAATCTTTGGCTCAATTTCTTTTCGTTCCAAAACATGTAGCAAAAAGATACCCAAAAACGTCAAATAGAAAAAAAAAAAAAAACCTAAAAATAAAACTACTACTAATAACAAAAATAAATCTAAAACTCTAACCTAAAAACAAGTCCCCGGCAACGGCACCAAAAACCTGGTATTTTTATATAAGTGGTAAAAATAGTTCGTTTGCTAAGACTTGTGAAGATTTGTTTTAGACTTGATTTAAATACTAAAATAGAAAAACTTAATTAAAAATTTTATTCAAGAATATAGAGAAAACTTAGACTAAGGATTCCACCATTAACCAATTTTTAAGTGATTCAATTAAGAACAGTAATCATGCAACTTAGATATTCAATTTGATTCTAAAATATTGCCCGTAAGTAGATTTTCAGAATAATAATTGTAAATCCGAAGCATGGAACAACAAGAGCCCTAGAGTAAGCATAAACCATCAAAAGAAATCACAAGTATTTAATAAAAACCATTTTTTTCAATTTTAATTCAATGCAAAAATCATAAAAAAAATGTAAAATTTATTAAATAAGAAATATACCACTTTATTATTGGAATAATGGCTTCCTCTGTCGCCTCAGCAATAGGGTTTAGCTCTTCATGTTCTAAACTCTCTCAAAATAATTATTCATGGCTCAAAGAGTTACACAAAGAAGAAAATAAAAATAACACAAAGAATTTGATACGGATATGTTGCAGACAGTGTTCTCTGTGTTGCTAAAGAGGAAAAAATAACACAGAAATAAACTACAGGTTCTGGGCGAAGTAAAAGAGGTAACGATTTTTGCTATAGCTCTCTTATGTGGTTTTATGTTCTTCTTCTTCCTCGAGAAACTTTTTTTTTCTTCTGAAATTTTTGGCTCAACCATAGACGTTATTTTTCTCGATCTCTTTCACTTATATAGGTTTAGTAAACCCTAACAACACTTACTTAATCGATAAGGACTAAAGAATCAATCCAAAACCAACTCTTAATCATGTTTATCCAAATCAGATCGTGATTTTTTTCCGGCAGTAACATTAATTTTCTAGCTTGTTTTCCGGCGTGAAATACCCATGATTAACTCAAAATCCTTTTCAAATCCCACAAATTTCGATTCCGAATAAATCAGGTCTTCACGCATCAAATTCTCGCCAATTTCGGATTTGAACGCAAGAGAGTGGGTTCCCCTAATCCAAATGTTGGGTGCCTTTAGTAACTTTTCTCAGGGGTGCCTTTATCACTTTTCGAGCAATATTTTCATAAAATTTTATTTCCCAAAAATACCTACAAACACATAAAATACCATAATAAGTACAAAATTAAGCAACACTATAAGAATTGAGAACAATTTAGACACAGAAATGTATCTATCATAGCTGCAATGAATCACCATCAATCGATTGAAGATATGTTTAATAGCTATGGATTAAGATAGATCTGCTTTTAGTGATGGAGGTTATAGAAGAGAAGAGGAGGAGGAGGAGGAGAAGAAGAAGAAGAAAGTTTTTTTGCGATGAAAATTATATGACAACTATATATAGACCTAAAATAAATGGTTCTGATTAAACATATAACAACCAACGGTATAAAACATCTGCATTTTGGTTGGGTTTTGGGTATCAACCAAAATTAAAACCGAATGTTGTCGTTGTTCTAAAACTGACACCGTGAACGTACTGTTGGACTTTTTTTTCTGTGCAGTTCGGTTTAATTTTCAAGGTTCCGGTTCCAGTTTACGGTTCTGGTTCGGTTTTATTCAGCCCTAGGCATTGGGAAGCACTAATGGGGACACAAGGCCAAACGATATTTTTCCATGAAGATCAGGATGCGAACATTTTATGAAACCATTGATATTTCATACTTGTGAAAACTATTACCAGCGTCTGACGTGCGGACATGATCTCAAAATAGACGTGACCATGCTACATCGGTTTGGCACTTGGTGAAAAGTCCCAGTCGCATGCATGATTACTGCTTACCTAAATTTATTTAATTAATAAGAATTTGTATAGGGAAAAAGGTTTCTAATTGAAAATTAAAGAACAATACTATTTTCCTAATTACTTTCCCCGGCTTATAAGTAAACAATATCATTTTTTCCAATAATTTTTTATTTTGACTTTTTAACTGCTCAGTAGGCATTTGATTGATTTGATGGGTAAAGATGAACAATTGGTTTTCGATTTGGTTTACAAGTCCACTAAAATCAAACGAAGATCTAGCGGCTTACACAATAATATAACTACCCCAATATGTTTTTATCACTTCAACCAGTAACTAATGATTGTTTCAACGTTTCTCTGTCTTAAGTCTAACATGACGAAGTTGAACTTAATAAAAAATTCAAGCAACCGAGTTTTAAAACTAAACTTCACAACCAACCTTGACATACCAACACTTGGTGAGTTCAGCCGAGCGACGCTCTAATAAGTGACTTGATCATTATCTATGATGAAAGTATGGAAGAAATGTTATACATTAGTTGTGTTCTACAACTTACTGGATATAGTTACAAAGTGTAGTTTACCATACTTTCAATGATTTCGGCATATCATATTGTACTTGTTATTACTTAGTGTTGAACTTTTAAAAAACTAGATATCTCAATCTAGCTTGGGTCGCGCTTTGAAAACGTGTTAGAAAGCAATTTCTTAAACATGCTTAAAATCATATTTGAACTCGAACTAAGTTTTGTATTCAATATGAATCCAGATTCGAATATAGGTTTGAAAATACTCTCATTCGAAATCAGATTCGAATCCAAATTATTTGACTTGCATTTTTCGAATTGTTTGTTCTATCTTTCTTGATTAACAGATTTCAGAATATGTGTAAGTTGAGTCTGAAGGTTCAAATGCTATGAAGTGTGAACACGAGCATATAAATCTAATATACTATTATTTAGATTCATTCCTTTGGTACTCAAAGATAGATGTTCTGCATATTTTGAATCCAAATTATTTGAATTGTATTTTTCGAATTGTCTGTTTTATCTTTCTTGATTAATAAATTTCAGAATATGTGCAAGTTGAGTCTGGAGGTTCAAATGCCATGAAGTGTGAACACGAGCATATAACTCTAATATATTATTATTTAGATTCATTCCTTTGGTACTCAAAGATAGATGTTCTACATACGTTATCATTCTTAATTTATATTGAAAGTGTTTGAACATGAATCCTACTTTCTTCCAAGAAGACGTTCACATCATGTTGACATCTTGATTATGTCAAGTATGTAACTTTGGAAAGTATGACAACATATTAAAGTTATGGTTGTCATTTGCTAAATTAATTTGGAAGAAATTAATATTTGAGATTGATTTCATTTGTTAATCTTAGCATATGTATTTATGTCATTTCCTTTCCTAATATATTGCACATAACTAGTTTACTTATTTAGCAAAGTACAAGGATTTACAACTAGCTAAATATGGCATCGAATCAAGTAGGATATCTCAAGTTTTAATGTGGCTTACATTCTAGATTATATTTATGAATAATAATATATTTTTCTTAAATGCAAATGATTTATTTTTGTTGATATAATACAAGAATATCAAGATAAATCTAATTTCGGAAATATGCATTATTGTGTATCTTTTAACTTCGGAAATGATTTATCTTGCTACCATAACAAGCCTTATTATTAACAATATAAATAGTGGAGTCTTGTATTCTAACTCATTCCAGAACACACCAAGTTGTGTGGAAGTTATTGTCGAGCGTTAGTAGCCTTAGATTAATTTCAGGAGAAACATATTAACTTGTTTAAAGCTTTATTTAGGATCAATAAGCGATATAAAAACTGTTGGTGGGAAACTAGATTGTTATATAGTTTTTCTTTGATTGTGTTTGTGACTAACAAGTAGTTCTCTTCAGTGATAAGTTCTTGTTTATTTTATGGTCATTCTGATCTTCAATAAGGCCGCTTAAGAACTTTGAAGATCGAGCTATATATATTCAAGTGATTCAGAATCTGTTGATGGATCTATTGATTTGGTCAACGTTAACAGACTTCGTTAACGATCTTGGTTTGATTATCTGCCATACTTATTGACTGGGACAAACAAGGAGTTTATTTTCATCATTAACGGAATATCCTTGTGGATCAAAAAGTATTTAGGGTTTTCATAAGCATAGATATAAGTAGTTTACTTCGGTAAATATAAACCTTGATTGTTTGGTTTAAGGAGTTTAAGATCTGAATATAACTTGTGGGTTCAAGTGGTTCAGAGTTAAACGGAAGAACCTTGACTCAGATTAAATCACCCTTTCACTTTATAATTAAAATTGACTCGGAATCATACAATTTTCCTTGACTTTTTGACGTCCTAAAGGAAATCTTAGTCATATGGTTGGAAAACGGGTAATGATAGTCTTCATGACCAGATGTGGAGCAACTTTGGATAGTAACGAATTTCTTTTAAGGGTTTCACGTGCATATGCCAGATTGGTAGGTGAAGAAATACTGAGAAAACATAGTAACTACGGATTAGATTATTCTTTCTCAATTACACAAGACTGAAGTTACATAGTAGAAAAAGTGTAGCGGCTTAATTCTAAGAGTATTCAAAACTAGACCAGCCCCAAGGTTTTTCTGCATAGTAGTTTTCCTTGTTAATAAAATCTTGTGTGTTCGTGTTGTTTACTTTAATTACGAATTATGTTGTTTATCTTTATAATTAAAGTAAAACACTTATACGTTAATTGTTCCTTGTTGATTTAGTAATTTGTTCACTTTCGAACGAAGATTATATCCAAAGATTGTCTAATATAGTTAAAAGAATAGGAATGGGTAGTATACTCAATATCCTCGTCTTTACAACCTCTTTCAAAAAGAACTCTATTAACACTTCTTAGTTCCTTATTCTAAATATCTTCTTTGTGTTTCCATTTTCTCTGAACTTTTTATGCCGAAGAATCGAAAGGGGAAATTAAAGATGTAAACCCAAGATTTCTAAAAATAATAATTAAATGTTATGATATATTCCAACTCTAAAACAAGGCTATATAATTGTGTAAATCTTCTGAAACCGAGTTTTGCTCCAACAATTGTTAAGTTTCTCAATTAGGTTATCTATGAAAAAAAAAATTTATCAAATGTTATTGAATCATATATGTTATGCCGAACTAACCTTTTCATGTCATTGAAGATTTAGATAGGTTGTTAAATAAAAAATAATCAACTATTAGTGTATAGTAAGAATAATGGTTATTTTCACTCTACGGTTTCGGTAGAAAAACGTATAATTAAGATAATGAGGAATTTTTTATGGGGTTCATCGCCGTCTAATAAGAAATGTGTTGGGTGTCTCGGACTAAGATCTTTATATCAAAGAATAAAGGAGGGTTAAGTATCCGATATTTAAGAAAAGTTAACAAATCTTTGTTGGCAAAGACGGATGCAAATTCAGAAAAACTAGTTCCAAGGGACACTAGCATTTCACAGGTAGTGGTTTTCTGAAGGGTATTTTGAAAATGAAACCAATAATGATATAAATTATTATGAAGAATGTGACTCAAGGGAATGGGACTTTGTTTTTGCATGGTAGATGGCATATGGGATTCATTCTCAAGGAAGAGTATCAAGCATTATATAAGAATACAAGAATTAATGGCAGAAGAGGTTAGAGACCAAAATAGTTGGTGTTCGAGTGGCGTGGAGATTTGAATACTGAGAAAGAACAATCTCGTCATTTGCTAATAGCGTTGTTGGATCAGCACTTAGGATTGTCTGTTGCCATAGGGCTGCACATGAATTGGGCCAAACCGACCAGACCAGCCGAAACCGATCGAACTGGCGGTTTATTCATACTGACCGTTGATGTCGGTTTGGTCCACAATTTCTTTAATTATAACCGTTGATCCTTTGGTTCGGCCTACGATTTATGTATAAAGACCGGCCGAGCCGAATCGAACAAACCGATTATCCTAGCCCTCCATCATATTGATTAGAATCAACCTTAGACCTCCATCTATACTATATTATCATTACCCTAAAGTCCTAAACCTAAAACTACTTCCTCTTCACTCAGCCACAACTACTCTTCTTCTTCTTTTCACTTCTCTGGTTCAAAAGTAACCTCTTCTTCTTCTCAGCAACCTACCGCTCACCATCACCAATACTAACAACTTATTCTTCTTCTCCATCAATGATTCACTGATTATCCTCAAGAACAAATGAATCTCATCAAATTCTTTTATTACTAATTTCTTGTGCTCTGTGTTTTTGTGGTCAGTTGGTTCGATCAAGTTATGGGTTTCAGTATTGTAAGGTTTTTGTTTATTAAGTATGTTGGTTTATTGTTATTGTTATACAGATTATGATTATTCTTCGATTTTGTTTTACAGTTGAAACCCTAGCTTTTTCAATTCGATTTTTATTTTACAATTAGGGTTTAGATGATGCTGATGAATTAGTTATCTACGAGGGTTTGAAGTGAAGTTCAATGAATATTATTTTTTTTAAAAGGTTATGGTCTGTAAGATACGAAAAGAGAAAAAGGTGTGAATATCTTATCTTGTATTTTGGATTTGGGTTTTTTCCAAAATCAGTTGTATAACCATTTGTGTAGTCTTTCAGGGTTTTTTCCAAAATCAGTTGTATAGTATTTTAGTTGATTACTTGATTTTATATGAATCTTTGAACCTGTACCGCAGAGTGATCCTGTGATCATTGTTTGTATAATTTGATTATTTGAATGTAATTTTATATGAATCTTTTAGATGGATTTGTAATTAACATACATACGATCTTATAATTGAATTTGTAATTGAGAAAGAGATGAGATTTATTTTATTTTTGTTTATGTACATGAATCGGCAAAAACCGATATAAACCGTTACCGAACTGGTCCGATTCAGATCGGTTTAAAACCGAACCAAAACTTTGTCAGCTCAGTTACGATTTAAATAATGGGAGCCGAGGTTTGGTCGGTTCGACCTACGGTTTGGTCAAAAAACCGAACCGACCGACAGATATGCACACCTAGTTACCATAAACGTTTCTAATGATAACGTTATTTTTTATGATAAGCAGGACTTCAAAAGTAGTTTATGTTATAATAAACTAATGGAGAACCAGTTTCAAGGATCTATGGAAGAGCAACACTATGACATTTATTGGTGAAAGGTTATTCCTTCTAAGGTTTCTTGGTGTATGTGGGCGGCGAGGCATAATTATTTACCGACTATGATGATGTTTTGTGCGAGAAGTGTTACGGTCCAGCATGTGAGATATAAGTTTTGTGATACGAAGATGAAACAATTAAATATTTATTTTTCCATTGCTCCATTTTTTGGTAGATTTAGAATTTTCTCTTGAGAGCTTTTAAGATAAAATGTTTTTCTTATTCAAATTCTTTAGAGCAGAATTTTTTGGTGTGTCGCAAGAACAATTATAGGGGAAGGAACAAGAAAGTTTAGAATTTATTACCCTTTGTTATTTGCATGGTGATTTGGTAAAATTACTTTCGGAAGAAGGACCAAGACCAGGGAAAAAATTACTTATATAATTAAAACCACAATGATCTTGTCGTGCAGGAGTTTAGATCTTTGGAATAACATTCCAATTTATTTTATTATGTTTAATTGGAAATCCTTTATAAAGAGAGGATAATTGTATAATTTTTTAAAAAAATTTCACTTTAATATATTTTTAACCGCTTTCTTCATAAAAAAAAAAAACGATTATCTCAGTGAGTAATAAAAAGAATTTTGATCCAGCTATATTTAAGACCACGAAGAATTTATGTTCAAAATTACTTCTCTTTATTTTACGGTAACTTAGAACTATAGAAAATTCTTATTAGGATTAAATGATCATAATTTGTTCTTAGTTCATACATTTCACAATGCTTTAACTAATCATGATTGTCAATCGTAATTCACCAAGTTATGCTTTGAGATCGATTATTACTTGTTTATTCTTTTTTTCGCCTCTTTTAAGATTGCCAATGAATAACTAAAACCTCGTAATCTCATCTAAGATTGATTTCATATATTATACTTTCAGCTTTTATAGTTTAGCATAATATATTTATACTTTGGTATCTAGATTTTGACCAGAACTTTAATTTCATACCTAATTTTTCAAGAATTAGTGGTCGATACCTGAACTAATTGTTGACTGTTAAAACTTTTTTTTAACCAAGTTCAATTTTTTTTCTTATATATAATTTTTTTTAATTAATCCATTAACTATTTTATATATTTGTCTCTATCTTCTTTATTTTTCTTTCAAGACTACACCTTTATTCATTAACAACTTTCCTTTCCCAATGGACATTTTTTTAAAAAAAATAAATTTTGTTTATATTTTTCTTTTATTTTAGTTAGTAAAATATATAGTTTTTGAAGAAAAATTAATTTTGGATGGTCCAAAAGAAAAAGTTAAATGGTTAATAAATAAAGTTCGGGTCTTAAAAGAAAGATATAGGAAACTATTAAAGTAGTTACAGAATTGATTAAAAATAATTTATACAAAAGAAAATAAAATAAATAATTTTTTCAATCTAAAATGTTGACAGTCAACGGTTAGTCCGATACCAATCCTTAATATTTTTAAAATTAAGTACTAAAATAAGGTTCTGGTCATAATTTGGGTATCAAAGTACAAATAGACCTTTAACAAATTGAACATTAAGGAAAAATAAAAACATGGGAAAGAGAGCATGAAGAAAAGGGCATTCATGAAATTTTAGAAAATTGTGTACAATTTTTCCTTTCAGCGTTGAAATAAAAAGTAAAATAATTAACAGAAACATAATTAGGAGTAAAACACTAAGGTGACCAAACTTGGTATACAAAAATTCCACCCATATTATTGTTTATAAATAAAAACCATTTGAAATAAAAACGGCACAAAAACCTTATTTCCATTTATAATGTTTAAATTTAATTTTTAGTAATTTTCTATATGTCAGACCTACTCTTTCATATTCTTTTATTTCTTCTTATCTTCTTCTTATCTTCTTCTATCTTCTTATTCTTATACCTCCTTCTCCTTCTTCTCCTCCCCCACCACCAAAAACGCCATGCCACCATTAAACCCACTACCATATCTATATCTGCCACCACCAACACCTCCGCATCCACTTCCACCACCAAAATCTCATTCTCTTTCTCCTACCTACCACCAAACCTACTACCATATCTGGATCCTCCACCAAAAACACCTTTCCTCCTTCTTTTATCCTCTATAACAACCACAACACCTCCAGATACGCCACCAACAACACCTCCTCTTTCTCTTTTTATCCTCTACAACCACTACCAACACTTTCATATCCGCCACCAACAACAGCCCGCCTTTTCCTTTAATCATCTAAAACCAAAACCAACACCTTCTTCTGATGTATCATCACTAGAAAATGATGATACATCATCAAATAAATATTGTGTTGGTGAAATGACAGATTTATGTTGAAACCAAATTTGGTTCATCAAATTTTAACAAAATCAAATAACTTTGAAACCAATATTTTTGTTGGTGAAAACAATATGTTTTGTTGAAAACAAATTTGGTTTCATCTGATTTTTGCCTCTTTTTTTAATAGTGAAACCAAAGTTTTAATGTTGAAACAGTAAGTTTATGTTGAAACCAAATTTGGTTTCAACTGATTTTTTCATAGTTTATTCAGTCTGACTGGGAAGTTGGCGCGTTCTGTTTCATTGTTGAAATTGTGTTGGTGAAACGATAATTTTATGTTATAACCAAATTTGGTTTCGACATATTTTTGCCTAGTTTTTATCGTTGTATTAAAAGTTGAATCACCAGAAAATGTTCTGTTGGTGAAATGACAGATGACGAATTTATGTTGAAACCAAATTTGGTTCCAAGAAATTTTGACAAAATTTAACAACGCTGAAACCAATATTTTGTTGGTGAAAACAGTTAGTTTTGTTGAAACCAAATTTGGTTTCATCTGATTTTTGCATGTTTTTTTATCTTGAAACAAACGTTGTTGGTGATATGGCAAGTTTTCGGTGGTGGTGGTTAGTAGTAGTGTTGTTGATGGTGATGGTAGTACTGGTTGGTGGTGGTGTTGCTGATTGGTGGTGGTAGGATAGTACTGATGTTGGTAGTGGATATGGTGTTGGTTGTTAGCAGTGCTGGTTGGTGGTGGTAATGGTTGTTGTGCTGATGTTGATGGTGGTGCTGGTTGATGGTAGTGGGGTGGTGCTGGTATTGGTTATGGAGATGGTGTTGGTGGCGATGGTGGGCGGTGGCAGTGTTAGTTGACGATGGTAGTGGTGGTGGCACCGATGGTGGTTGATGGTGGTGGCGATGATAGTGATGGTAGTTAGTGGTGGTGGTGGTGGGGTGGTCCTAGTATTGGTGGCGTCGGTGATACTGGTGGCGATAACAGTGGTGCTGGTGGTGCTGGTGGCGCTGGTTGGTGGTGGTGTTGCTGGCTGGTGGTGGGTTGGTGTTGGTAGTGTTGCTGGTGAGAAGAGAATAGAAATTGAGAGTAAGATTATTTTTTATTTTTGTAGGGGTGATTTAGACTAAAAGGTTAATTCAGACCTATTATGTTAAATGGGGTTTTTGTGTTGTGATAAGTGCATAATTTACATAATTTGAATATCAATTTTTCATGCTTTTCTTAGCTATTTTTCTTGTATTTGTGTATTACACTCGTTTTATATTTTGTAGGTATTTTAGAGTCATATGAAACAAAAGAAGAGAAACCACAGCTCAAGGCATTACTCGGAGTCATTGGTTGTTAATGGGCACAAAGATAGAAGCACACAAGTCTCAATGTGTGAAAAACAAATATTACTAGGGGGCTTTCGAGTTTACAAAGCAATATAGAGAATTACTAGGGGGAGGCTCATTGTTCTATAGAGACGTGCTATATGGAGCCAAGTATTGTCTGTGGGCAACCACATTGATTAACTTTTAGAGCAGCCACTATCTAAGTCATATGTAAGTGCCTAAATTCAGTCCTAATATAGACCTAAAACTAGGTCGAGCATGCAAAGATGGTTCCTTATTTCTTCATGGATTGTTACTGCCGAAATTAGAGAGGCCAGTGAGAGTGGTTCGAGAGATTCAGGCAACAGCTGAGAAATAGGGAGAGCCTGTTGAGTTAACGAATAGAAATAGAGTTTGAGCTGGTGGTTGATGAGAAGCAACAGAGGTGGAATTAGATCATTGACGAAATCAGAACCTGACCAATTTCTTCTTCGTCTAAGAATGGGTTTGAGGACAAGAAAGAGAAATGGGTGTTGTTGTCGTGAATAGAACACAGATAGGAGAAGAAGAGCGAGTTCAAGGATGTAGAGGAGCAAGAACACAAAGGAGAGATGGATTAGAGTTGGTTTTGAGAGATAGAGATATGGAATTGAGAATCAGGGAGATAGAAGTAGAACTGTAGAACAACGAGAAGAATTATGGGTTTTGGCTCGAATTTATTGCCAAGATAAAAATAAATCAGGTGAGGCTAGGTCTCAGATGGGTTTGCTGTGAAACCATGAGAAAGAAGATAAGAGCCTGAGTTTGCCGGAAACAGGAGAGAATAAGAAAGTGAAGATTGGGTTTTTCTGTGAGGTGAAGACAAGAAGAACACAGACAGAATTACGGCCAAGAACAGCCACTGCTGCCGTTTGAATTTCAGAGAAGGTATGAATTGATGGGTTTGTTTTGACTGAGAGATTTGTCCGAGAAACTCAGTTCAGGGAAGAGAGTTGTTGATGGCTGTGTTGAGAAGCTGAGTTTGTGATTGAACTGTGACCATGGATCTGGTGGGAATTGAGTTTAAATGAATGTTATGATTGCTAGAATATGAATTGTTATGCAGGAAAAGAGGTATACACAGGTTGAGAAATCATCAGCAATTTCATTATTTGTATCAACACGAAAATGCACACAAGGCGTTTATTTAAATGCCTGAATGATCTGTTTTTCACCGCTAAGACTTATTGTCAGCTGGTGGTGTTAGAATGGGTTGAGAAGCTATCGCAAAGCTTGTTGCTACTCCGGCTATGTTTATGAAAAGGTTAGGGAGGTATTTTAGAAGCCAAGGAGAATAAGCAGTAGTATTGGTTCGAATGTGGAGTTGTCTTGGGTGATGTTTGCCGAACAGATAGGAAGTGAGTTTATGTACTGGAGTGCGTGTTCCTTGACCCGTTTGGCATGTTTGCTATTGGTTAAGCCTTGGTCTAGATTTGGAAATCAGAGAATTTGAAATCCAACTGGAAATTGAGAGTTTTATTCTAAGAAGGATTCTACAAGGGAGAAAGCTATGTAAGAGTAACTTCAACAAGAGCGAGAGATATCTAGGTTTTTACTTAGTTCTTTTCTACTTTTTTTTTGTAGGTTTGCGTGGGGAAGATTTCTCACATTTATGGTTTGCAATTTATTTTCTTCAATTGTGAAAACTTCAAATATTGTGAGTAGTTAATTTTATAGTTGGTTAGGGAATAGTTGGATTTCATGAAACATGATTATTTGAATTAATACATTACTTTTATCTCATATTTATCGATTATGATACACTATAAATATCTAATTGATTGATTGATTGTTTAGTTAAGTTGCAAATTGATTAAACTCACATTTCATATTTAAAGCTAATTTAGGGTTTATTATACGCAAAGTGATACTCCTTGAATACAAGTAGCATAGTGTGGTTATTGCTTGTAGTGATACATCCTAGTACTCACATGTGGATCTGACCTTTGTTACATTGAATTAGTGCGCTTTCCACGTTCAATTGCATTGATTAGCCTAATTTCATGAATCTTAATGCTCCTCGGGAATTAAACTTGATTAGTGCGCTTTCCACGTTATGGTGTTCTCATGGTAGAATTTAATTTCGCACATTTTAATGTGTTTGTTGATGAATTGGGGAAATTTACGGGATATTCTTACCGATCAGGGTATTCTAGGGCTTTTGATAAAACGAGATTAAATATCAATTCTAATTATTAGTACAAAAACATGTTTTATGAATGAAAACGAAACCTTGACCAATATTCTTGTCTTATTGATTTTTTTCTACAATTTACTTACTTTCTTAGTTAGTTTAATTACTTTTATTGAATCTGAAAAATCCCCCCATTGTTTTTCATAAAATTTTGAAACCGAATAACAACCAAGACCTCCTCGTGGGAACGGTCCTTTCTTACCCTTGCTTGATAATAAATCATAAGTAGTGAGAAAGTAATAATAATTTTGACGTGCAGACGACCATATCAAATTTTAGCGTCGCTGCCGGGGAGGCAGTGGATTGTTATTTGTTTTTTATTTCTTATTTTTGTTTTTAGTTTTATTTTTATTTCTGATTTTGTTTCTTATTGTTGATTTTAACCTACTTTTGAGAATCTTATTTCAGGTACTTATTTCTCATGGAAGAGCAATATTACAACGATCAATATGTTTTCAACCTCAACAACACTATGACAATTGCCTACCACCTTTAGGATACAATCAAAACCAATTTATTGGTTATGATCAAAATCCTAGAGAACCTTATGGCGACTTTCATAAGGGTGCACATCGGTCGGTCGGTCCGGTTTTTTGGCCAAACCGTATGCCGAACCGACTAGACCTCGGTTTGTTAATTATAAACCGTAATTGGGGCATCCAATAATCATTTTGGTTTTAAACCGATCCAAGTCGGCTCGGTGACAGTTCTAATTCTGTTTTTACCGAATATATGTTTCGTTTCATAAAAACTGATCCTGAAGTCCTGAGGAGGTAAAGAATTACAATAACAACAAAAAAAAAAAGGAAAATAATTAATCATGTGATTAATAACCACATACATATACATATACATATACATATACATATACATATACATATAACATTAAAACAAAATAGATTATAGGGAATCATATATTCATAACATAACATCAATGAATTGAAAGAAAAAAATTTAAAGATTCTTCAACACACAAATTAGGGTTACGAATGGAACCTTCAAAAATTCAGAATCAAATAGCATTTGTGAAACCCATTATAAATACAAGTGAAATCTAACAATAAAAATTAGAAATAGAAAATAAAAACCCCATTTTTTTGAAAACCCTAAAATTCTAATATTATCATCGATCTTCAATCTTTCACCAATTGAAAGGCGATACTGCTGGTGATGGTGGTGTAACAGGTGGTAGTGGTTGTAATGATGGTGTAGCAGGTGATGGTGGTGTTTCAGCCTTGTATGTGCTGTTGGTGGATAGAGAGAATACTGACCTTATTTTTTTCATAGGAGAAGAAGAAGGAGAAGTTGTGTTAGTACCGATGGTGGCGGGAATGTAGAGATCATGATAATGAAGGTGGTATACGATGGTGTGGCTGTACTGGTGTGGTGAAGGAGAGGAGAGGAGAAGAGAGAGGAAGAAGAGTGCGAGTGTAGTTGTAGATAATAGATTAGGGCTTAGAAAATGAGTATATATATGGGGTAGATGGACGGACGTGATCTAATAGGAGGAACGATTCATAGATATCGGTTCTGTAGGGGTCGATTCGACCGGTTTTCAACTTAAAACGATCAACCGATCCGTTGGATGACCAGTTCTTAATTTTTAAACCGTCATCGACCGTTGGATGAACGGTAAGATGGTTTTTTTGTCGGTTCAGCCGGTTCCGGTCCAATTTTCCGGTTCAGTATGGTTCTTGTGCAGTCCTAAGTATTTGTTTACAATTGGCCGCTAATTTCTACAGTAAGATATACTAATGGAAACAAACTAAATTCGGCGTGGGTAGGTTGTTGGCGGTCACAATATGTTCTTCATTGAAATGGCGGTGGTTGGCTGAGTAGGAGATGAAGGAAGAATTCGGGGGTAAATTCATAAAATTAAATAACATTTTAATTAAATTTGAAAGAATAAAATAAAAACCGGTCAAACATTGACTTTGACAGTCGATGGCGGATCAAAATACCAACCTTTAATATTTTAAATATTAGGTACCAAAGTAATATGTTGGACATTTACTGGGTACCAAACATTAAATAGTCCAAATAAAAATGATATGAATCGTGCATCATTGTAAGAAAAAAAAAGAGGCACAGCTCAGCTTGCTAAGGGCAACTGCAACGGTGAGAATATACTAAAGACTAAAGAGAAAAATTGTTTGGTCGTTTTTCTTTTTAAACGCAACGGTTTTCAACCTAAATATGCTCGCACGCCCTTTTAAGCAGACGTTTGTTATTGAGCGTTATTATAGATGAACGTTAGATGACACAGACGTTTCTCTGGTGTAACGTATGTTGTTGGGCGCACATTTTGGTGAGCGTCTCATATGCCTGGAACCAGACACACTTCTAATTGAACGTTGCATACTCATATGCTGCCTTTAGCAAACGTATGTTTAAGCGTCCACACAAGGTAGCGTCTGCTATCAAAGCGTAGTCATATGGGAACGTATGTAAATTCAGCGTTGTCTTGTGTAGACGTTTACTCACAGACGTCCTCCTAGTCAAACGCCGGAATCACAAACGCTCCTTTATAAGAACGCCCATATATGAAACGTTCCTTTACATGAACGTTAAGAAACCTGGAATTAAAATTTGCCTAAACGTTCCCTTATATGAACGTTCATTCTATATTATTTAAATTAAACTAAATGAAACTAACTTTGCCTAAATGAAACTAACTTAGTTTCATGTGTGCACTAAATGTTACATGAACGTATTACTTAGTTTGTGCACTCAAACGTTCACTTAATCAGACGTTCACTTAAACTTTCACATATATGAGCGTTAGTTTCATTTTATTTGTGCACTTAATTAAGCATATGGAACTAAACGTTCCCTTAACTAAGCGTCCAACAATAAACTTGTCTTTCATCTTTTTAATAGAACGTATAATATACGGGCGTTATTTAAGTAGAACGTTTTAACTAGACGTTTATTTAGCTTGCGTTTCTTCAACGAGCGTTGTGTTACTGCAGCGTTACATCATATATATTCTTTTGTGGGCGTATCATCAGGCGCTTCTCAACTAATTTTCTCCCGAACAGTAGTTTTACTCGCCTCATTCCCAAATTTAATCGACCGCTGCGGCTGATTTTTGGCGAGTAAAGAGTAAATTTTCTCTTTACTCTTTACTCTGATCGTCTGTTGCAGTTGCTCTAAGGTGACTAAACTTTCATTTTTCTTTTAGCTTGTCAAATAATTTTGATATAAATTGAGGTGGCTCACCTGAGAAAAGAAAAAAGAAAAATTTAACTATTGATACACAATATCTCTTCGGTGTGTGAACGAGACAATAAAGCAGGTTCAATAGCTGCAACGGTTTCTTTGGAGCTCACCAACGATGGATTTGCATCCCTACTGGCTTTAATGCAATCCCGATGAAACAAAATTAAATTAAGGTATCAACCAATGTAGTCCATTTCGGATTTCGGTTCGTACCGGTCGAGAGTGATACACTGGTACGTCTTTGTACCGGGGAAATTTCGGTTTCAACTATCGGTGAAATATCGGTCCACATATTTTATACCTATAATTATTATATCAAACGTTTTTTCTAGGGGTGTCAACGGGTCCGGTTTCTCCCGGGTACCAATGGACCCGGAACCGAACCCTATTAAAAAAGTCGGGTCCAGTTCCTAACGGTTCCGGGTCCGGTTCTTAATTTAGTGGACCCGGAACCGGACCCGATTAAATACCCGGGTATTTAACGGTTTCGGGTATTTAACAGGTATTCTAAAATCAACAATAAATTCTTTTAAATTCTTTATATTGGCTTGAAACGAATAAATTTTTATATAAAATTATTGTTATATGTATGTAAATGTTCTAATTAAAGATTAAATCTAAGAAAAAAATAAAAAATGAAAAAAATCCAAGTAAAGCTAGACGAAGTCTTTGAATTTTAGGTAAAATTAACAAACAAATGACAAATATTCGGGTACCCGCCGGGTAATACCCGTTAGGCCCCCTTAAGATTTCAGGTCCAATCGGGTCTACCCGTCGGGTGTTAAAACTACTAATGGGTCTAATATGAGGACCCGGACCCGATTCACCCGGTTCCGGTTCGGTTCCGGGTAATCGGGTACCCATTGACACCCTTAGTTTTTTCCAATATTGGACCTATTAAGATATAAAACTAGTACTTATTTTTCTAAAAAACCATAAATACATGAGTAACAATTGAAAACCCTAGAACAATGATAAGAATTTTTTTTTTTTTTTGATTTTTTTTCTAATTGAAAACCGTCCGTACCGGTTCATATCGGCCATTACGGTCAACTCATACCGGTGAATATCGGTCGAAATTTTCGGTCAAATACCGTTCTAGCAATATCGGATATTTTGTATCGGGTGAGGCCCGATACCGATAAAACCGGTGAAATTTCGCTATACCGGCTGGTATGGACTACATTGCAACACCTTACGAGTTTTTTTTAATTTTTAATTTTGACTTTTTTTCCTTTCTATTTTTTGTTGGTGTAGTTTTTCTGTCGGTTTTCCTCTTTTTTCCTATTTTATTTGTTTTGTTATTTATCATATATAAATTCCATGTGCATGAAAAAAATCTTCACTTCCGATAATAAAAAAAGGTTAAATGGATAATGCATGCTTATATTTTTGATCGGTTAATGGTAATTTTATTTTTTTTAAGTTCGTGTATATATTGGAGTTATTTTTGTTTCAGTTCACGCTGAACATAATTTGGAAAACCTTACGCAGTGTTACTGGCTAGTTGCCTATAATATATAAATAGAGAACGTAAAGGAGGAAAGTGTATAGCGGGAAAACGCAGTTGACCAGCCTTGACCAAATTATGAGAATTTTAATAAAATACATACGTACTAAAAATGACAACAAAATGCCCATGTTTTTTTCAATATTAATAAAATGCTCATCACGTTAATAATTCCGCCTGGACCCACTCTTAAGTCCAAATATCGTTGAATAAGTCAATTTCTCATGTGCGGAGAAGATATATTCAAGCTGCAATTACAGACCTACCCATTACATAACACCCTAAAATCACACTGTCAACGGAAATGAAAACTGAAACGCCTCTTTTTCTCCCCCTCCTCCTCCTTTTTCTTAGTTTTCTTCACGAGTGCCGTTTTTGAAAAAACCAAATCAAATCTTGATCAAAAACCATTTCAACTGCAGATATACAATTAGTGGATCTTTTATTACAAACCCATTTAAGTATTTCGAAAGAGCATGAAAAACTGATTGTTTTCGATGGTATGAAATATGAATAGTGGCTGGATGGGTAGATCTTGAAACAATAATGGAGATGGAATCGAGCTTACCGGTGATTACTCTCTAGTACCCACTGTATGAAATTGATGCTGGTTATGATGATTGTAAACTTTCTTCTCAAAAACGATGGATTTGGGAGTTTTATATGTCGTCCAAGATTGGAGCTATAAGGAGTTTGTTCTTGATCAGATACAAAAGACTTGATTTATAATGGATTTGTTGACATGGGAAAGTGGTTAATATTCTGAATTTTGGTATCAAACGGGATATGAAGTAGTAATAATGAGTCTCGTGTGGTTCGAAATTCAGTTTCGTCTGTAGTAGCTCCATGAGCTTGACAAGCTAATGGAAGAAGAATTTTGGATGTACATGGGGAGATCATAAGTGTTAGTTTTTGACATGAATCTGTATTGTGAAGTCTGGGCATTACTTGTTTTACAAAGATAAATTCAGAAATGTAATACAAGGATTACAGACTCAACTACAAATACAAATTAGACTAAATAATGCTAAATTATCTGTTACTACAAAGCTAAATTCAGAAAGAAAATTGAGTTTACCAAGGTCGCACGCGGGTGGATCATACAGGGTTGGAGAAAGGATACAAAAGTTTATAAATCAACAGGATATAAACATTAAAACCACCTGACTTAAAAAGGAGCTCAGCTCAAATAGAAGTTTCGTCTAAAGGATGAGAATGAATGAGATCACTACTGATTATGTTATGAAAAGAGACGATGGGTTGTTCTCTGGTAACAAAAATGACGACCCAAGCACACAAGATATCTCATAATTAAACCGGATAATCATTCCTAGGAAAATGGATACGACAATTTGAAAAACAAGACGAAAAACTAATCTTAAAAACTAATTTTGAAAACAACATAAAATGAGTTTTTGGAAAGAAAGTTTTTTCTTTTAGGAATTTTGAAAACGAATTTTTGAAAACGGGATCATATGACGATTTTAAAAAATATTTTCTGAAAACAAATAGCAATAAAATTAAATTGAAAAAGATCAATGAAAATCAAAGAAAAATCAATCAAAAGGTTTGACCAAAGCATAAGATTAATGTAATGACTCGATCCTCCATCCATCGATACTGTCCAACTTTATCCGGAAATATAGGGTTTTCAATAAGCACTATTATGGTCATTCAACAACAGCTTCCCAAGAGGTCACCCATCCCTGGATCATTTCCTCCCGAGCAAGCTTAACTGCAAAGTTCTTTTGCCAACTCTGGAGTCAACTATGCTGAAAAGACCTTGGTGTTAGGAAAAGACAAACCATTACTTATATTCTATTCGGCGAACTCTACCTGCCGAACTGAAGTATTATAATACCATCATCTTAAATTGGAATCGTCCTCGGCTCCGGAATACAAGCCCAAATCTCCGATGTTCTCTGCCACTCATGCGACCAGTACCTGACACACCCCGTCCAGCGTACTCTCTCACCCTTGGCAAGTGACCCGTCATTGGCTCTGAGACCATTTGTAATGACCCGACCATCTACCTATATTGTCCCCACTTAGCCACTGCGGTCATTTGGCAGTGTGGGTTTTTCAATGGGCATCGTTGTGATCATCCAACAACAGCTTCCTAGGACATCACCTATCCCTGGATTACTCCCGCCCGAGCACGTATAACTGTACAATTTTTTTGCCAACTGTGCTGAAAAGGCCTCAGTTTTAGGAAAGGACAAACAATTTCTTATATTCCATGCGGCAAACCCTACCTTCCGAATCGAGGTATTACAATACCACCACCCTAAATTGGAGTCGTCCTCGGCTCTGGAATATACAAGCCCATATTTCTGACGTCCAACGTACTCTCTCATCCTCGGCAGGTGACCCTTCGTCGGCTCTGATACCATTTGTAATGACCCGACCCTCCACCGATATTGTTCCCACTTAGCCACTGCGATCATCCGTCAGTGTAGGGTTTTTCAACGGACACCGCTGCGGTCATTCAACAGCAGCTTCCCAGGAGGTTATCCATCCCTAGATTACTCCCGTCCGAGCATGCTTAGTTGCAGAGTTTTTTCTGCCAACTCAGGAACCAACTATACTGAAAATACTTCGGTATTAGGAAAGGACAAACCATTACCTATATTCCATTCAACGAACCCTGCATGTCGAATCGAAGTATTACAATTAATTTCACCAAATAACAAGCACAAAAACATAAAAAGAAAACAAAAACTTCCAATAGAAACAAGAGAGAAGATGAGTTACAAAAAAAAAAAAAAAAAAAAGGAAAAGGAGAGAAGATAACACAAAGTTATCCATTTTCTAAAAAAAATTTAAGAAAATACTAAGATATCTAAATCAAATCTGTATACCAAAAAGAACAAATAAAAATCCGATCTAAAGAGCTGGAAAACTACCTGGAAACCACCTTGTATCCATTTCCTTCTCCCTGCATCACCACCTTTGTGAGGCCTAACCCTGAAGGGTTTACTTGAAAACAGCCGCCAGATGAAGTTTTTAGATCTAAGTTTCACTGTATCACAATAAAGTCTTTCTGATGAATAAGCTACTTTTTACAACACACAAGTTTAAACATTAAAAGTTATATTGTAACCTTAAAAGCAAAAATCCAAAATTGTACTTCTATTTTTAAAGTATTTCAAGTTGACGTAAATTTATCCATGACGATTTATTATAAGAATCTTTTTTTTACTTAATAATTAAAACTTTTACTAATTCAAATAATAAACCAAATTATATAAAAAAAAAAGCTAACAGAAACGAAAGCATTTTCTCAAGCACCTTTCTTTGCCAAAATATCAGTAGAAAAGTTAATTTCTTTATACCCATGCTTGAATTGCACTTTTTGAAGAAGACTTCTTATCTTAGATCATCCAGCCTGCATAATCCAAGGTAGCTTTCCAGAAATGAAACGACTAATAACAGCCTTTGAATATGACTAAAGACACACCAAAATACCTCTAGTACAATTCCCCAGATCAAAATCACCAAATTAAAGCATCATGCATCGGCACTAATCCTTCATTTGATTACAGAACCTATATTGACCCCCGCATATGAGTTGTTCGTGCTTTTTTTTTCCATGTCCATTACATCTATTACACAATGCGGAATGTATCTGTTGGATTTTACGTCCAGGGAGTGTTAACCTTGGTGGTAGTATTTAGTATGGATCGACACGATATTCAAACAGGTCATTCAATCAAGAAATCTTTTCTAAATTTGTATATGATATAAATGCATATTTGATATCAGTTTGATTATAATTGTAGAATTTGATAATTTTGGATTATCTCCATATTTCATGTAGCAATCTAAGCAGTTAATATAACTATGAACCCTAATTTCTCACGAAAGAACTAATAATGTCTGTTTTAGCCCTTGGCCCCCTAGAGCCACATTTTGGTAACGAGTGGATTGAAAGTGAGGCTACACAGGAACCGACCGGAACCGAAAAATCGGACCGGAACCGAAGAATTGGACCGAGGGTACAGGGTACAGGTACAAAAAATGGGAACCGAGTACAACCGGGTACAAGGTACATGTACTACCCCAGAACCGACCTGTACATGTACCTTGTACCCTGAATCAGATTCTACTCCAATAGGTGATCCTTAATTATTGGTATTTTCGGTAGATGTTTATGTAGTGCAATAGTCAGGACCATTGAAGAGATGAATGTCTCTTGTATCTCTTAGTTGCCACAACAACGCCTGATCATTTTTTTTGGCACCCTCCTACATAGAATCTTAGCTACATAGGTCTCATTGAATGACCATTCTGCTATAGTGTTTGCAAATTGTTGTCTTGTGGAGAGTGTAGTGTGAGGTCATCACCTCAAGAGTGTTATTTAGGCCATCAGTTCATGCATATGGGATCTAATTAGTTGTTGCCTTTTGTTTATATAAGTAGGTGTTAAAGTGTATGCTTTCTATCGCACACTGCAGATATCATATGTGGCTCAGCTTCTTTCACTTTTGCCTGTAGATAACTTTGTTTTGTTTCCACTATGTGTTGTTAACTTAGGCTTTAAAAGAAGTTTGGCCATGGTCTTTCTACTGGATGCCCCATCATGGTAACTGCAATAATAGAGAATTTATAATGGGATCGATCTGCCAACACCCTATTCCATGGCAGATCGTAGATGATCTGGTAGGCTGCAGGTTATCCAATAACCATTTTTATGTTTTTTTTCCCATTCTTAACTAAGTTCTTACCTGTATTACCTATGCTGGTGAAGAAACATGCTTATGGTGATAAGAATGTGATGCATCCATGAGGAAACATGTAGATGGTTGTGTTTGTGTTTATTTGATGGAAGTTAGTACTATATACATTTCGTAATGAGATTGGAATGGTAGCAACACTTAAACTTTCTATCTCTTTTACTTCAACAATTTACATTTATATTTAAATTTTATATGCAACCAAAATAATTGTTAAAAAAAAAAAGGTACAAAATACATGACCGGAACCAAACCGAGGGTACAGGATACAGGATACAGGTACAAAATTTGAGAACCGACCATAGTGAGGTACAGGTACAGGGTTCCATCAAGAACCGAGCCGAATCGACCTTTGTGCACCCCTAATTGAAAGTTACCAAAGGGGTGGAAACCGAAAAGACTCTACAATCTAATGAAGAGCATTTTCAATACAAGGTGGGAGTTTTAAATAATTTCTTAAAATAAAAGTGACATGTATAAAAATATTAAAAGTTGCAATTTTGATTGATTTGCTATGAAACAATCTATTTAAACGAAAATATATCTTGAATTTAGAATTATAACAAATGTTTAAAAGAATGCCTTATATAGACAATGATTTAGACCTTTGTTGTACAAAATAAATTTATTATTTTAATTTCTTAAATCATATCCGAAATTCTTTTATCGGAACTCATTAATATTTCATAATGTTTTTATGTGTTCTTCCTATTAATAGATTGGGGAAATTTATTTTTAGTCCATTTTGGTACCTGAAATTATCGTTGACTGACCGTCTACGATCAAATTTTAATTAATTTTTATATTAAAAATTATATTGAATTTATAAATGTACCCTGAAGTGGTCTTTGGGTCCAACGGCTTTGATAAAACCATTTAATCTTCGGTAAGAGATCAACTATCATCAACCCTAACTATCTAATCTTCTTCCACCTCCGATATTGTTTTCCTCCGCTTCCATTACAGAATGATAATCCATCTTCTTCTTCCCCTAAAATCACAAAGCAAATGACTATGTTGGGATCTTAGTCTCCCTCAAATCAACTGACTTTGTATACTCACTTTCTTCTTTCCCTTTACAAAATCCATCAGCGATTACTACCTAATTCTCTCTTAGCATCTTCTCTGTTTTCTCTTCTCGAACTCAATCTCATCGCAACTTCACCTTGTGCTTCAACTGTCACTCTTCAACCAAAATCTAGCATCACAACTTATTTGCAGCCATTCTATCGAACAACCTAACTCTCAATTTCTCTGTTGTTTCTTGCTTCTCTTGATGGTTATCAAGGGCAGTGGGTTAGGTTTGAGGATGAGGCTCATCTGTCGAGCTTTCAAGAAAAGAAAATGGGTTTTCATGATTGTGTTTTGGAAACAGAGAAGAAGCTGAGCTTGAAATAGCAGTGAAGAATAGATGGGTTTTGATTTGTTTTGAAATTAGCGAAGAATAAGATAGTGAAGAAGAGGTAACAGAAAAACAAGATGAGTCTGTTGAATATTGGGATGAGTCTGACATGGTCACATGGAGATAAACAGATTCGAGAGAAATTGGTTGAAGACTGATCCGATGCCGAGAGACTGTGATGCTAAATGGTGAGGATTGAAAATGAATTCGAAGTCAAGAACAAATCAGAGCTTATGTTCAAATTATGGTACAATACAAATTAAAGAGAAAGGATGTACTATTGAGCGAATTGAAATGGGTTTACAGTTGAATTGGAGATGAATGGTTTCTGTTAAATGATTGAATTTATGGGTTTTCTTTGATTGTTACATTCATTACAGGGGAGGAGACGTAGGACTTAGAGAGATCAATAACAAACTGCCTCTCCATTGTTAAAGTGATGTATAGCAGGTGTTTGAGGAAATGACTGAACGCCCATTTCTTCACGACTTCAACAGTTCAACTACAGGTCACGACTAGTCATCGCTCAAGAGTTCAAGAAGAGAGAACAAAGAAGATGCTAAGAGAGAATTAGGTAGATGTCTTGACTGTTAAATTCATTCAATGCTCCATTCAGTCTCTCTTCTTCATGAATCCATCACCAACCCATAAGTTCTCGAACTCCAAGCAAACCCATTCTTTATCTTTTCTTCCCTGATCACTTCGAATCCCATTACACTGATTTTTATCTAAGCCATCTTACTCTAGCCGATGACTTTGCAGCAAGCTTGGGTATTTTTTGATTAGTGGATCAATCAATTTTAGGTTCTGGTCGGAAGATGGTGATGGTGATGGTGGTATGTCGGAAGATGAAAGAGAGAAGAAAGATGGAGAGTTAGGTTAGAAATTGTACGCGTGTAACAAATATATGTGGTAATTCCCTTATATCGAAGGGTACAATAGTTAATGCATATATATTTAGATTATAGATTAATTAAAAATATACTTAACCGAGTCAATAGAAATCAACCATAATTTCAGGTACCAAATTCTAAGTTGGTCAAAATTAGACTAAAATCTAATTTTGAACAAAATCCAAGTACCAAAAACCTATTAATTTTTTTTTATAGTAGTACCAGTTTCCAAACCCAACCTTATATCTTATTAAGTAGTTTATTTATGTATCACGTTAAAAAAAACCTAATTTTATGGGCATGGAAATTTACCATATTTTTAGGGAGTTGTAAACAAAATCAAATACCAAAATTATCACCTCCATAATTACCTCCGAAAAACCTAAAAAACCTCCACCTCCCTAAAAATTATTCATTTTTGCTTCAACTATCCAAAATAACTCTTTTTTAATTTTTTTGACTGTGAAAATTCCATTTTTCACGGAATATAGTTTTCTTAGTGATAATAACAACTTTATCGGTTGGAATCATTTGTGTTTGTGAAAAAACACAATTATCACCAGATCACTGAAAATTATAGTTTTCACAGTTTAGTGCGATATTTACAATTTTCACTCAAAAAACGAGGATAAAAGAATATTTCACTTGAAAATAAGGTGAAAAAATAATTTTTCATATGAATTATGCCTACACATTAACATTGTAACACACAAAAATTGGATATGGGAATCGAACCCATATCTACATGGCTAAAAGCCATGTGCTCTACCTTTTGAGCTAAATTTATTTTTACATGATCATACATATAAATTTTGAGTGAAAAATAAAGCAACATCGATTAATAAATTAAGTGAAAAACATGAATTTAGTATTAGAACTCGATCTATAGAATTGACTAATTCAACTCTATAGAACAAGACCAAAAATATAAATCATACCATGAATCTTCGTTATTTCTTGACACAACATAAAAAAACCCATGAGAAACAAATTAAACTAGTTTCGTAATTTCATTTTGACAACTGCACTGTGATAAGAAGAATAATTGCCAAATTTCTACATCACCGTGGACACTGTGATTAGGGATGCACAAAGGTTGGTTTGGCCCGGTTCTTTGGAGTCCCGAGTACATGTACCGACATGAGGCCGGTTATCTATTTTAGAACCTGTATTTGTCCCGGCCATAGTCGGTTCGATTCTGGAACCGTACTTGTCTGGTCGGTCCGGTACTGGTCCGGTTCCGGTCTTGTACCTGTTCAAAGTTCCCTGTTTTTTTTTTTTTTTTTTTTTTTTCTGTTTTTTATGTACCTGTTCAAAGTTTAGCTACATGTTTTTCCTGATTACAATCCACATAAAATTATATCCACAAATTTGTAAACACATAACAATTAACAACAAGACTTTTGAACTGATTACAATCCACATATAAAATTATAATCCACAAATCTGTTAAAAGTTCAACGTATATAAACGCATAAAAACAAGAAATGATTCAACAACAATCCATAAATCTGCAACAAGTTCCAACAAGAAATGATTCAAATGAACTTCAAGGATCAAAGGATTCTGGCACTGGCATAGGATCCAATAACTCTGCAACATCCATCAAGAAATGAATATTATGTTAAAGATTGAATTAATGACTACTAAAGAAAACAAAAAAGAAGAAGAAAAAGAAGAAAAATCATACTACCTTCCTCAACTTTAGAGTTATCATGTGGTACATAATCACATAAAATATCAAGAGCAATGGGTTTTAGTAACCAACTTTGTGTACAGAGCAATGCCTCAACTGTCCTAGTAGATAAGGAGCTTTTCCATGGACTAAGCACTCGTTTTTCGGTGCTAAATGTTGATTCAGAGGAAACTAAAGTCACATTTGTCAAATTTGGAATCAACTTCCTCACCTTAACTATTAGACAGATCCATCACATCAATCAAATACCTGTCCAACTCTGTTGTAGTCTCAACACCAGATGGGTTCTTTTTATGCCTTTTCTTCCCTGATTTAATCCTAGACACAAGACTTTGTTCTTGCTTAGAAACTGTATTGTCAACTACACAGGAAACACTACTACTACTACTTGACCCCTCCTCATAGATTGAATGCATAGACTTATACTCTTCAAAGAGTAACATAAAATCTCCTTTCACCTTTCTCATAACATAAGAAACCTTCGAAGTATCTTTCTCATACAAACATTCAAGATGGTACTCCAATCCCCTTTCTTTCTCTCTTGGATCCAACAATTGAGCAAAAAACAATGCAAAATTCATCTTTTCATGCGCGCGGCAATACTTATTGTACTTAGAAAACATCATACCATCCATACGTATAATAAAAGGATCTGATGTTACATCATCTCTAAACTCAACTAATTGTTCATGGATTACTACTAATTCCCATAAGAAAGTATGAGTTGTAGTTTGTGTGGTTGGATAAAATTTAACAGTGGTATCGAAGAATACCTTTAAGCACTTTACAAGACTTCTGGCATATTCCCAATCCTCTTCATAGGGAGCATGTTGACGCGGCTTTCTCTTCTTCTTCTTCTTCTTCTTCTTCTTCTTCTTCTTCTTCTTCTTCTTCTTCTTCTTCTTCTTCTTTGTCTTCTTCACAACCTCAACCTGAAGTTCCTCAGCCTCAAGCTCAACCTCAACCTTAGATTCAGAACCAGATTCAGAACTAGAGGAACAATCTTCAATATCATCAATAGATTCAATACCCATATCATAATCATTAGGTAAAACATCAGACTTTACTTGTTGGAAAATGCACTTCTTTCTATAGTCTTTGTCATACTTTTCTAACCTTTTAAAAGCTTTTTCATACTTTTCTGCAGCATCTAACATCAAATAAGTGTTATTCCGTCTAGTTTTCACATCTAAGATCAAACCTTTGTTACAATCAATCTTTTATAGAGTAGCATATTGCCTAAATTTAGCCAACCTAGCAGGAAAACTAAGCACATACTTAACAACTGACATGGTCCTGTGATGTGGTTTTATATAGTGGTAAAAAGAGGTTCGATTCTCGAACTTGTGAAGGTAATGATTTTAGAAAATAATGATTCTAATTAACTCTAGAAAATTTCAGGAGTAAGAAAAAGACTAAATAACCTAAAGATGATTTTTGAATAATTTTAAAAATACCAGGAATCAGGAATCAGGTAATTCTAACAACCTATGTGATTAATCAGATAATTCTTTTTAAATTAATTGAAGCCCAAATAATTGCCAAAATTGGTTTTGTTATGCTAACAAACAGAGGTAAATCACAAGCATGGACTATCAAAATTAATTAACTAAGCATAATCCATCAAGCAAAAGCACAACTGTTGAAAGAAAACCGTTTTTACTATTTAAAACTATGCAATTCTAATAACAAAAAAATTATAAATAATTATTAGAAAATAATTAAATCACATAAAATTGAGAAAAATACCTTATCCATCATCCCAGTAAATAAACTTAGCCCATGGTGAAGAAAACTTGCTCAAAAGATCTTTTCATTGCTCAAAAAGTTGATTACAAGGTGAAATAATAGTGCAACAGCTGAACAGATACGTTTATAAATGTTGCAAGAGAGGGTTCAGCTGTAACAGAAAGTATTCTAAGCAACAAAGATTTGAAAGAATAGGCAACAGGAGCAGAATGTAACACTGGATATGCAACGTATATAGATGTTACAAGATCGTCTTCTTCGGTGATGGTGGATGAAGAACACGCCGGCCGGAGCAGCAGCAGGTCACCGGCGGCGCCGGAACTCCACCGGAATTTCTCTGAATCGATCTCTAGGGTTTTCTCCTTGATTTTCTTGGCTTCACTTCGTATTTATAGACTTCACAAACCCTAGAGAGAGTTCTAAACCTAATAGAACTCTCTCAAATCACTCCAATCTTCAATCCAAACTCAAACAGGAACCGAGTCCTGATTCCGGCCAAAATTGGGTTTCTCGAGCTGATTTCACGGGATTTATCATTGTCTTTTGATTTCTTCCAACTCTAATTGCAATGGGTCATCTTTAATTGCCGAAAACAACCCAAAAATCGCAACCAATCCTTTTCCCGTTGAAACAAGAACTCCCGATGAGTTGGATCGGCCGATCCTGGGTTAACTCGCTGGCTCGCTGGGTTGACCCGATCCAGCTCAGCCCGATCCAAGGGTGCCCCAATCCAAAGTGTGGGTGCATTGATCCATTTTCCCGGGTGCCTTTAACACTTTTTGAGCCAATTTTTCCACAAATCTTTATTCTTCTAATGTACCTACAAAAGCATAAAAACACGTAATAGACACAAAATCGAATACTAGCTCACTAGAAATTAAGGTGCAATTTAGACACTAAACTGTGTCTATCATCCTGCTAATCGACTGATTATAGACCCGTACTGCATCTCTTATAACAAGAGCAAGAACATGCGCTGCACACCTAACCTGATAAGAAATGACACAATTATGAAATATTAGAAATGACACCTGACAGATATGTTAAGAAATTGCATAATTATGATTTAAAGAATCTTAGTGCAAATATTCGACTCTAGCGGTCGCTCCTGTCCAACCAATCACACTTTGCTTCAAATAATCAATTGCCTTTTTTTTAGCACTAGCATTATCAAGGGTCACGCCAAAACACACCCTCAAGCCCCCAATCTAACAAACACTTCTCCAATAATTTACCAATTGCAGTACATGTATGACCTTTAACTTGACAGAACATGAGTATTCTCTTTTGCAATTTCCATTTCTGATCAATAAAATGAACTGCCACACACATATAGTTAAAATTGTTTGGTGACGTCCATGTGTCAGTTGTCAAGGATACCCTCATTTTTGATGCCTTAAAGTAATTTTTCAAACTTTTCTTATTTTCTATATAAATTTCTAACAGATCTATGTACATGGTCATGCGACTTGGGACCTTGAATCTAGGCTCCGCTACAAGCATCAATTCCCTAAACCTTACACCTTCTACCATTCTAAACGACATCTCATCTTTAATTATAAACTCAACTAGTGCTCTTCATAACTTATCATAGCTATAACAATAAGAAACTAATTTACCATCCTCACCTGGTCTTGGGGGTGGAAACATCAGAGTTGCATGTCCATCCACCTTCTTCTTATTAGGATTTTATGGGCATCTCTTCAAATGCTTCCTCAAGCCAGAAGTATCATTTCTCTCAGTATTGGCTGCAAGTATGCGCTTACAATGATTATATTCTGCTTCTTCTGGATTTAACCTTGTAAAATTGTTCCATATAGCAGATGTGAGTTTGGACTTCTTCTTGCCTTCATCAACAACATTTCTTGTATCTTCATTTTGAGCAGGTGGAGGTTGTGAGCTTCAGGTGTAGATGTAGGTTCTGAAAGTTGATTAGAGGATCCAACTTGAGTTTTCAGAGTTGTAGCTTGACTTGAATTTGATGCATCCATCTGAAATCAAATACCAAAAAATTCAGTTTCAGTAAGTTAAGAAAACAGAGCACACTAGGTATCTGTAACCAACATTACAAGTCATAATTAAGTACATTACAGTACTAAAAAACTGCACAGTCCAAATACCACAAATATAACATTGAACCATCTTATTATCAGAATATAGTTTCAGTTTTATAACACTGAGGAAACTAATGCAGTATAAGTACCTATCCAAGAGAACATGATATGCAGTTATGCACACAACTCTGTGATAATAGTCCCAACTCCACACAAACACACACACAAAGAATAAGATGCCAAAGTAAGAGAGGGTTGAAAATTTCATTGCTTGCACAAATATTTAGAAGACAATTCATAAGCCTTGACAAAGAATCTGAAATATCATGCAATTCTGTTTGAATAAATTTTTCCACATTTATAATACGTTAAAATTCAAAACTTTATCTCCACCCCAAAGATATATTTACCAGCTTATAACTGGCATATTAATATAGACAACAAAGTAAAAAATAAAAGTTAGTTTCACTTCATAACATGTTCAACATGAAATGATCAGAGTAGAGAAGAGATTCCACTAACCATGCCAATAAAAATAGAGATGATGATTCCAAAATTATTTTTAATGTCAACAAAATCAATATGGCAACAAGAACCAACAAAAGAAATAAAAGCCAGTTTATGTAAGATAAGGAAACTAACATCAGACTTCTCTAGCACAAAACATCAATCACATGAATAGTTTTAAAAGATACACAAGGTTAGTACCATACCTGATTCACTGAGTACATCAAATTGTTCAACCTTTAGACCCTTATTCCACAAATCCAACCATAAGCAACACTGCAAATTGATCAAAGATTTGAAGTCACAAAACCCCCAATTTATATAAACCTAGGGTTTCATTTTAATTAAAATCTCTAAATTTTATTTATGTGTAACAATTAGAATCAAAATTAAAACAAATTGAAACATACAAATCAAGTAAAGAGCAAATTTTAATTTAGTGTTTCGTTTCAAATCGATTAGTACATGAACTAACAAAGGAATCATGGTTCCTGATTTTAATAAACATATCCAGAATCGAACAAAAAAAGTAATATATACTCAAAAAGATGAGAAGTGAGAACCCACCCTCTTTATTTACGTCAGCAAAAGATAAGAATCCACCCTCTTTATTTATATCAGCGAAAGAATGCCATGATCTTCAATCTGAAATGATAAATTAGAATTTAATTAACCCTCTCTCCCTTTGGAGGCAAGAAGAAGAGAACTAAGAAGAAGAAAAAGAAGAAGAAGAAGAAGAAGAAGAAGAAGAAGAAGAAGAAGAAGAAGAAGAAGAAGAAG
>JAJJMC010000788.1:799369-864821 GCA_023531435.1 Papaver californicum | reverse complement strand
CCGCCCTGTAACCCAGGGAAGCGTTGCCAAAGAGATAGGGGTATCAACCTAAGCCAGGACCGCAAGCCAGATCCGCGACCCATTCCCGCAAGCCAAGTAGACCAGCCCAGACCGTTTGAGAAGGAAGTTAGGTCTAACAATGAAGTGGACCTTGATGGACACACGTTGGACGGTTGAAGAAGGGAGCAGCATACTAATCAACAAACAGATAAGGAGGTGAAGGAAGGGCAAATTGGTAATTGTATTTCTATGACTTTCCTTTATAAGGAAACAAATAAGAACAGAGAAGTGATCGGCTTCTTCTGCTCGGGAACTTCTCTCACAACAAACACAGAGCTCCAATTGAGCTTTTTGTATCTGTAACCACAATTCTTAATCAATAAAACCTTCAAATTCACTACCCGTGGATGTAGGCTGTTGAGGGCCGAACCACGTTAAATGATTTGTATCAATCTTCTTTTTCTTTTTCTCTGTGAGATTAATTGATGAACCTTTGGTTGTTTATGCCGAGAGAAATTTAGCACAAACAAGTAAATGACTTTAAATTTACGATTTCTTTTCCTAAGTCAAAAGCTGCATTTCTATAACAATCTCTTTTACCAGTACTACTCCCACAGAAGGCACAAATACTATTATATCTTGATTTTTTTCATCGCTCGTCCAGCTTCTTTCTCTTCCACCATTTTATCTGCTGCCTACATCAAGTTTTTCACCAAGGCATGCATAACAATTGGCGTAGCTTACATGGTTTCTCGTAGCTGAAATTGCGAACAAAATCAACCATATTTACAACTTCTTGTTGATGTATACAGATAATATATTTAATAAAAATTATTTTTTTATAATGTTAACCCTAAAGCTTTGATCTAAAGTAATGGAAGCTCACATTTAAATTGATTGAATGTTGATCCTAAATCTTGAATCTAAACCAAACGAGGAAGAAAAATGAAAATAATAATTTAAGATTTAATTTTAATAAAAAGAAATCAGTTTACACACTTATTAATAAAACTCTTCAAAATCCTTACAAAACCCTAATAAAAATGTTAAAAAAACAGAAAATAAATAAATAAGTAATCTGGAGTTTTTACAGTAAGGATAAAAGTTATAGAACATAAAAGAAAAAAACAGAAAAAGAGAATCGTTCGCTCATAAATAACGCCCATAACTAAATGACCGAGTAATAAAATTTTTTTTTAATTTATTATTGTTAGTAATAAGAATTTGATAAAGTTTATATTCGTCATCTAAAAAATATGAAAATATACAATTAATTTAAATATACTCATCTTAATCGTTCATTCTTATATTTTAGATTACATATATAAATTATTTTAATGATGGATTTATGGAAGGAGGAACTAAATTTGGATTCTTTAGATATTTCCACACTAATAGATTCCGTATATGAATCATGATCAGTGTAGTCGATTTCGTCCGATATGGCCGAAATCTCGTTGGTATTACCGGTATCGGGACTCACTGATCCATATGAGCAGGCTATAGCCTATTTGGAGGCTAAAGACCCGAGTGTCGTAGTTTAGCTCAAGAGGGGTCCATTTTGATTGGAAACGGGCCAACGAGCAAGACATGAACGACTTTTTCTCATGGTCTTCAATTTTTTAGCCAAATTCCATTGTTTAGGGCTTCAAACAGGTGTTTTTGCTATTTTATGAAAGTTTTTGTTTTGTTAATAACTTCTTCGTTAAGAGTCCGTTTGGGTCGCCGTTTGCGGAAAATAGTTTTATTTTATGAGTACTTTATTATTTCTGGTCGACCAAAATTTGCCAAAAATAGCAAATTAGGGTTTGAGTCGGTTTAGGGTTTTTTTTCATCATTTCTTGACTAGCAAGTTAGGGTTTTTCCCTAAGTCTATAAAAGAGTCCTCTATGACTAATAAGAATTAATTTCTTAAACTTGTGCAAGTTTAATCGATTATTATTTAAAGTCGGGAAATCGAAGTCTAAGTAATTATCGTTGTTCATATTCGATATTCCTAGGAACATTTGAAGTCTGAACAAAACCTCTCTTTTCTTTCTTTTCTTTATTATCCGCTGCATCATTCACCCGATACGAAACAGCCTATACCATCGATACGGTATTTGCCCGAAAATATCGGCCGAGATGGACCGGTACAGGTTGACCTAAATGGCCGAGATGGACCGATACGGCCGAAATTAGGGGTTTTAATTAAAAAAAAAATCCAAAAATAAAAAATAAAAAATTTCCTTATCCTTATTCTAGGGTTTTCAATTGTTATTCATGTTATTATGGTATTTTAGAAAAATAAGTACTAGTTTTATATCTTAATAGGTCCAATATGGAAAAAGCGTTTGATATAATAATAATAGGTATAAAATGTGTTGACCGATATTTACCGATATGTAGAACCAAAATCTCCCCGATATAAAGGTGTATCAGTGTATCGCTCTCGATCGATACAAACCGAAATCCGATATTAACTACATTGATCATGACCTTAACCCCGTTGGAAATGCAAAGGGTTGAAACTTTGAAATGTGTGATAGTAAATGGACCTCCACCATGGCTGTACATGGCTACATGCCACAAATTGCATATGAACAGGCCCAGTAAGATACTCTCTATTTCTTACCACATTCGTAGATAGAAGTGAAAGGGAGGGGAATCAACTTTGGCTTCCATTAAAAACAAAATGCAAAAACAAAATCTACAAAGATAAAAAGATAAAAGATAGATGTGACAATATAATGAACTTAAAACAAAATGCATAGTATCCCAAACATTAAACAAGAATACTAATTAAGTTGTTTGTTTTTTTTCCCTTTGTCTCCAGTTTCTACTAAAAGTTTGAAAAATAGAAAGGTGAGCAGTCGACATGTAAAACCCCAAGAAATTGTCCAAATATATATTAGTTAGATAGGTAGGAATATTAATAGAAATCCGTAAGATGTTAAAAGGTGGTTGAATAATAATACTTTCCAGTGATCCTTGGCTCTTGGCTTTATGGATGGTTTGTCTTGCTTGGGTGCAACAAATGTTGTTCCTTCAAGTGACTCTTCGCCCTTGCTTCTTGGCTTTGTATTAAGTACTTGCTAGTTGGTGCCGTGTAAAGTGTAATTCATGTTATGATTCTTTTTTGGATACGGTTAATATATTAATAATTGAAAAGACGGTCGAAGGCTACGGAAATCTTTTTGACCATTACATAATTAGTGGCCAACAATGATCCACCTATAGAATACTAGATAGATAGAAAAATTAAAATTATAACAAACAAAAATAATATCAAAACGGAAAATAAATATGTTGAGTTGGAAGAAGATTATTTGCTTTAAGTAAGATTTAAATTTTAATTCTTTTATAGCGTGTGCTAAAAATTGCATAGACATAATCTATATTAGCTACTACACATATAGGTAGGCTAAAACTAAAATTTTAACAAAAATTCCACAATAAAATAAATTGTGTTAGGCCAGAAATACAAATATGTTATAGCCTCAGTTAACCTCTTGCTAGGTCTGTCACTGAAATAGAGGCGGACAATGTCGTGGACAAACATGAATCTCTTATATAACAACATTGCAAGATTAATAAAATAATAATTTTAGTTATTGTGGAGTTTCAATTTTATGCAATGTTATTGGAATAGTCATGCATCATTATCAAATTATTCTAGGGGAAATTAGGTTAAGTTTTTTTGTAATTATTTTCCTACTTCCAAGCCTTAGGTTCTTGCAAATTATTCTTAAGCCCTTAGTATCTTGGGTATAGGTAGCAAACAAGCTAAAATATAACATAAAACGGTACTTTGTAATTTCTACAAATTTTATCTCGTTGGAAAATTTTTAAAGAGACCTACACAACGAGTACAAACAATAGTATCAAATTTATTTTTTTTACGAAAAGTGAGAGTTGATTGTTTTTTTAGGCACAAACGTCGTTATGCAGTTGTCAAAAATGTTATGCAACCACCATAAAAGACGCATAACAAAAAGAAGGAAGCATAGTGGTTAGTGGATGAAAAATCGTTATTCAGTCGTCAAAATGGCTGCATAACACCATAATGGATGCATAACATAACTAAAAATACATATGCAGTACACTCAACAATATTATGCTTATGCTTCCAATTATATGTGTTATGCAACCACTTTTTTGGATGCCTAATGGTTATGCAGCCACTTCTTATAAACACATGAACAAAATATGATGATGCATAATTGTTATGCAACCATTTAAAAGAGTCAGTTTTGAAACACATAAACCAAAAAAATTGGCTGCATAATGCAGTATGCAACCATTTTCTCTGATGCATAACGATTATGCAGCCATTTCTTAAGACACATGAACAAAAGATGTGGCTGCGTAACATTTATACAACCTTTTTTCTCAGTTGCATAACGGTTATGCAACCATTTTTAAACACACGAACAAATAAATTGGATGCGTAATGCGTTATGCATCAATTTTCTCGACTGAATAACAGATAATGCAAGCATTTTATAACTAAATAAATGTAAATGTGATTTATATGGAAGTTACAAAGACATCCTTCAAGTAATCATCTAGTTTCAAAGGTTTTTTTAAAGGATGTAAACATCTTAATCACCTATATCTATGGTTATTAATAGAAGATCAAATATTTGATTTTAAAATCAATGATTTTAAATCTTCCCAAACAATGTAAAGAAATTTATAATTGGAGATATATTATTTTTACTTCGTTAATTTAAGAAAATTTTGATCTCACATATGTAAAAACGAAAAACACATAAGATACACACCACATTGCTTTTGGAGATACTCTTAGTCGTGTGAATTGTGATAGATATTCTCAATATTCAACATTGCCCAACGATATTGGCCCATAAAAATGTTAGAATTATTAGTAAACATCGCTTGGGTAACCTTCCAGTTTTGTATTTTGTTGTTGTATGACGTGGACAATCTTTCTGCAGTGAGTTGAATTCCGGAGGAGTTAGGTCTTCATTTGACAAATACTGTCAGAGCTAACTTGCTCTACGGTTCTTACGTACTACAAGTATTGTGGCTTACGTTCCTGTACGTTTATGGTTTTAGTTTCTTTAGACATATAATTGTTAGAAGTTGTTGTTATAAGAAAATAGTACTGCATTAATGATTTCAGTGATCTTACAGAGAGTTACATGTTGAGCTTAAGTAGAGAGGATAGACTAAAAGACAAGTTACATAGTAAAGTCTTACACACAGTTAAACTAAAGCAGTAAAATTAAATAACTAGATGAAAAACTAAATAACATAAAAGGTAAAACAGAGATACTCTAGCACTCACCCCTCAAACTAAAGCAGGGTACTGCATTAGTTTGAACCTTAATTCAGAAAATTAAGAGAATGTTAACCCTTTAGTTAGAATATTAGCTAGATGCTCAAATGAACGGACAAAGATAAACATAATATCACCAGTGTCAAGTAATTCTATGACAAAATGATAATCAACTTCAATATGCTTGGTCCTTTCATGAAAGACTGAGTTTGAAACAAGAAATATAGCTTCAAGGTTGTCACAGTAAAGCTTGAGTGGTCTTGTAATAGAAATTTCTAATTCTTCAAGTAATTGAGAGAGCCAGATGACTTCAAATGATAACAAGCTGACTGCCTTGTACTCAGCTTCCGTGGAAGATTTGGCAATTGTTGGTTGCTTCTTAGAGGACCAGCAGATTAATGATTATCCTAAGAAAACACAAAACCCAGATATGGAACGTCTAGTGTCTGGACACCCATCCCAGTCAGAATCTGAATAACCACTGATGGAACTAATATCTCATGCACATAGAGTAATGACAGCATTCAATGTCCCCTTTGGGTACCTTAGGATACGCTTGACTAAAAGGAAGTGAGCTTTTGTTGGTGCATGCATGAACTGGCAGACATAGTTCACTATAAAGTTAATATCAGGCCTGGTTAAAGTGAGATATTGCAATGCTCTGACAAGACTTCTATATTTGAGAGAATCTATGAATGGAGTTCCTTCAAGAATAAATAATTTCTTCTCAATAGTGACAGGTGTGTTGCATGGATTGCATTCCAACATTTTTGATTTAGAGAGAAGATCCAAAGTATACTTCTGTTGAGTGAGAAGGATAAACTGAAGAACGTTTATCATATCAGCCTCAATGCCAAGGAAAAAATGTAGATTCCCAAGATCTTTCATTGGAAAAGCAGAGCCAAGTTGTGAAATGAGTGAGCTAATAAAATAATCTGAGCTACAAGTTAATATAATGTCATCAACATATAAAATTAGAATAACCATAACCCCGTTTATGTGGTAGTTGAACATTGACTGACCTGTGGCACCTTTCTTGAATCCATGTTGAAGTAGAAAACCACTGAACTTCTCATACCATGGCCTTGGGGATTTTTTAAACCATAAATTGATTTCTTGAGTAGATATACACGTGTTTGATAATTGGGATGAACAAATTCTTGAGCAGTTTCAGAGAGATCACCATGAAGGAATGCATTTGAGACATCTAGTTGTTTGATGCTCCACTGTCTAGTTAAGGCAATTATGAGAACTTCTCTTATGGTAGTAGACTTCACCACTGGGCTAAAGGTTTCTTTGTAATCTATCCTATCTTGTTGAAGATATCCTTTAGCAACAAGCCTAGACTTGAATTTATCTACAATATCATCAGATTTAAGCTTGATTCTGTAGTCCCACTTGCACCCCAATACATGCATAGATGGATCATAAACAACTAAAACCCAAGTACCATTGTATTTGAGAGCTATGTATTCATTATATATAAAAGTTAACCATTTTGGATCTTTGATTGCATACTTGTAGGTTTTAGGTTCAAGTGGTGTTTTGCTTGTGAGAGTGGCACAAAAAGCATGAGGAACATAATAATTTATGACCAAATCAGGGAGAGACTTTGGTTTAGTGATACCATCTCTCAATCTGGTAGTCATAGGATGAATGATGGGCTTGGTGGTGAAGGTGCTGGCGAATCTGGATTTGTTGGCTCAAGAGATGAATTTGGTATAAGATCATTTTGAGGTATAGAGACAACAACTGAAGATGGCTTAGAAGGAGTACAAATACAAAAAGGGAATGTAGTTTCATCAAACACTACATTTCTTGAAATGTAAACTTTTTTAGAATGATTGTCATAACACCTATAGCCTTTGTGGTTTGTACTGTAACCAATGAAGGTACACTTGGATGACTTAGCACTGAGCTTATCCTGCCTATAATAGCTCTAAGGTAAGGGTAACAAGTGCAACCAAATATCTTAAGTAAAGAGTAATCAGGTGAATGTTGAAACAATACCTCAAATGGAGTCACAAAATCAAGCAACTTGGAAGGAGTTATGTTGAGTAAATATGTTGTTGTAAGAAATGAATCAAACCAAAACTGATTTGGTAAGCAAGCTTGAAAAGCAATTGTATTTCCAACTTCTGTGATGTGCCTAATTTTCCTCTCTGCCATTCCATTTTGCTAGGGTGTATGGGGACATGCAGTGGCAACAGCGGCGCCAACTTCATCTAGATATTATTTGAATTGACGCTTGACCAACTCACAATCACCATCGAATTGAAAAGTTTTAATGGTTGATGATAATAGGTTTTCATTCATAGTTTTGAAATTTTTGAAGCAGGTAAGACTTTCAGATCTCTTTTTCATGGGATATATCCAATGAAAACGACTATAGTCATCAAGAAAAAGTATCAAATATTTGTACCCTAAAATGGATAGATGTGGTGATAGTCCCCAAATATCACAGTAAATCAAGAAAAGAGGAGAGTTGGATGTTCTTGTGTATATTTCAAAAGGGAATTTCTTGCTCTTTCCAAGTTGACATGAATGATAGATAGAATCAAAGGTGGATGAAGAAAAATTAGTGTGATGGTTGTGCTGAAGTTTATGAATGATGTTGGAAGCAGGATGTCCCAATCTCGTGTGCCGAGTATTTGGATCAGTAGTGATTGATACAAGAGTTGCGGGTTCAACAGAAGTAGGTGATGAAATTGGTTAAAAATTGTTGGTTTTGACACCTTCTGCTAAGATTTGTTCAGTAGCAACATCTTTAATTTCATATCCCCATGGTGAAAATAAAAAAGTGCAGTTATATTCTTCTGCTAAGATTTTTTCAGTAGCAACATCTTTGAATACTGGGAACATAAAAAACATTAAACAAGTTGAATGAAGCAGTGGAGGTGTGTAAAATAGAGTTACCTATTAAGGTGATAGGCAGAAATTTTCCATTTCCAACCATGACTTGAGAAGAACCATTGTAGTTGAATGTGTTGATGAGAAGAGATGAATCATTGGTGATGTGATAAGAGGCTACAGAATCAGGTAACCACTGAGTAACAGCTAGAAAAGATGACATCTCAGAGAAAGATACAACATGGAATTGAATGCAAGCATTTGCTTGTGGGTTTTGATGTGTTGATGGAGCAATTTTAACTGGAGGGTTTTGAACACAAACATGTGCTTGACGATTTGAAGGTGTCTATGTTGTGAATTTGGTTTGAATATTGCCATATCCTAGAGGGTGTGTATATGAATTTGCATTTGCTGGATGAGTGGCCGATTTGTTTACAAATCTGACATTCCATAGTGGAGAAATCAGTGAAGGTAGTTGAGTTTCTATCAGATTTATTTGGCCTGGGTTAAGTTGAGGAACCATATCCAGCATCATAACCACTAGAACCACCAGAACCAAAAGTTCTTTTTGTGAAAAAAGCGGAAGATGTAGCAAGATCTAGAGCATTAGAAGTCTCAGGAGATTGACTCTTTAACCACTTCTCATGGTTGATAAGTCTAGATTTGAGAGCAGCAAAGGAGAGACCTGTATCTCGATTTTGAACTGCTACAGTAAAATCATTGTATTTTCTTCCCAAACCATTAAGGACATACATAACAAGATCACTGTCAGAAACAACTTCATTTATAGCAGCTAACGAACCAGTGATAGATTAATCTTATGAGATAAGCAGAAATAGATAAAGCACCACGACGTAAGTTATGAAGTTGATTCCTAAGCATAGAATTTCTTGCAGAAAACTGATTAGTAAAAGAAGCAAGATAGCTCCAAACCTCAGCAGCAATGCTAGATCCAAGAACATCAGTTGTAATAGAAGTAGAGAAGGTAGCATTAAGCAGCTATTAACAAATCTGTCCCATTTAAGCCATATGAAGTAAGAAGGATTGTGTTCATCTTTATCTCCAACCTTAATGGTTGCTGGGGGTGCAAGAAGAGATCCATCGAGATAACCAAAAACACTGGTACTGATAAGGATAAACGATAGTTGAGACTTCCAAACAAGATAGTTAGTCTCATCAAGTTTAATAGATATGAAGTGAGCAATATTTATAAAAGGATATCTGTAGTGATATCATAGTGTAACTGAGAAGAATCGTTGGACCGAGGCATTATCTAGCAGTTAAAAGAAATAACCAAAAGGTTGTTGAAGTTTGATGAGACAGATGAAGAAAAATAAATATATTGAAGTTTTTTTAAATTTGATGAAGAGTAGTAATGTTTGATAAAGTGTGATGGCGACGGAAGCAAAGAAAGATAACCCTATGGAAGAAAAACCCTAAAAGGATTTAAACCGGACGAATGATACCATGTTAGAAGTTATTATTGAAAGAAAATAGTACTTCATTAATGATTTCAGTGATCTTATAGAGAGTCACATGTTGAGATTAACTAGAGAGGATAGAATGAAAGACAAGTTACATAGTAAAGTTTTACACACAGTTAAACTAAAGCAGTAAAAGTAAATAACTAGATGAAAAGTAAATAACACAAAAGGTAAAACAGAGATACTCTAACAGTAATGTTCTTCATTTGCCACGAGGAGTGGATGAGTTCGTTCAAGAATGGAGTGTTAATCATTAGTCAATTAGAATGGTCCGGCATCTGCCTAAACAACATATATTTCTATTATTTGCTAGACTTCAACACCTTTTCAGCAATGCAGTACGCACGTATATATTTACACCATGACGATACACTATAATACTTGTTTCTTCCTATTTTTTTCACCAGAATCATATCTAGTCGTTTCGTTTTTATAAATTAATGGAATACATACATGGTACTGCTCTTGTAATGACTCCGAAGTAAGTTGAAATACCTGTTCATTTTTACCACTGCCTTCAGATAGTTTTGCTAAAGACAGTTACGTTTTCTCTGGATACCATGCTGCGCAAAGAAAACTAGTAACTAGTTCTCCGGAATATAACAAAAAAGATTTATATTAATTAAGAAATAAACCCTTTAGTTAAACAAGGAGGGTGCTTGTCAAAGTACATGATTACATATAAGTACGTGACAATACACAACAGAACTGCGACAAATTAATCACATGTGTGACATTACAATCGATCGAGACAATAAACTCTTCTTCATATGGAGATAACAACACTAAATGAGTAAGAACGTACAAAAGGAATGAATGACCAAATTATATGAAAAGAATTCGATCACCTCTTTATCCCTATCTAGCTAGAGGAAATAACTACGTTATGTACATCAAATTAAATATAGTAAAGAAGAAGATAAAAGAACCATAAACCTACAGATACATCATGCATGCTGCTTGTTGCATCTATCAGTAGAGCCCTAACTCTCATCATCTTCTTTAACAATAACAATCTTGCACACCAACCAATAAGTTGCTTCGACTGTAATTGACTCAATATATAACTAATTAGTGTAGATTATGTTTTGTGATTTAAGCAATTAATTAGCCTGCTTACTCACACACATGCATCATCGTCAAAAGGCCTTATGATAGAAGTCATGAAGTTTCTTCCATGAATCCTCCCTTTGCATCTTTAACTGCTTATAGAAGTTCCCAATGAACATTTCCGCCTTTGAATAAAGCTCTTGTCCACTTAGAGCATCAATCTCCTCTACTTGATATTTTTCTCCTTCATTCTCTGTCAACTGGTGGTAGCACGGATCTTCGACTTCTTGTTGATGATCAGCCTCTCCAGCACTCCCTATGAAGAAAAGACTCGGTGTAGAGGGAATTCTCTTCACTAACCGAACGAGTTTAACAGCTTTGACAATCTTCTCAGACTTGGACTTCTCCACTGCTCTATACGTCACCTTTCTTTCATTATTACTTTGATCACGACCAGATTTTGGTGACAAGTTGCTCATCAAGCCTTTGCGATTCTCCTTATTGTTTGGGGAGGTTTCGACAAAGTAAGCAGTATTTGTGGTGTTAATAGCGGAAGTACTAATAGGTTTTGGTGATGCAACAACTGCAGGTTGATGCTTCATCTGTTTGTTGTCTTCCTCATGAGTTGGTGGTTTATTGAAAGAGCTAAGAAGACCAGCCTCAGCAGCTACGACTATGATAAGAATATTAAGAAGAAAGTAAAGATATGGCTGTCTCATCGACGTCGATAAAAGAGGAGCGATGAGAAGTAAAAGAAACATGATTGTTAACTTGGCTATTTGTGAGTACTTCTTAGACTCCATGGATTCTCTCCTTAAACTATTATGGATGACCAACTAACTACAACCAAGTGTTGTGGAGAAATGGATGTAGGAAGGTACAGAGATATCTAGGTATAGAGAGTAATGGAGAGTTGAGAGTGGGATCGAAGAGATAGGGAACCATGTGAGAGCCTCTCCGAATATATATAGATATAACAGAGAATGTTGGAGGCAATATACGAGTGAGAGAGTATACTTTTCTCCTGGTTGAGGAGTGAAAAGGGACCTACAAATAAAGAAGGGTAGAAATCAAACAACTAACAACTATATTTTGTGCTTGCCAGAAAGAAAATTCGTATATACTACTCACTACTAGTGACATACATGTCTGTTGAGATATCAAAATCATGGTTTAGGAAGATTGATGGAAACTTATACATTATATTGGGTGTTAATTGATAAGGTCGGTGAGCAATATAAATATTCTAACAACACTTGTTTGCTAAGTTTGTCAAGAATGGTCTTTGGAACCAACTTGTCGTGTGTTAACCATGGGACCCAATTTGGAGTCACTTTTAGGATCTTTGTTCTTCAACCCGGCCCACTTATGGACCTAAAAGATAGAGTGATAGTGACCGAGAGGCAGAGGACTAAGGAGAGTGTGCGAGAAAGTTGTAGTACAAGACGCAAAAAGGAATCTCTCTCTCATAAATCTTTGATTCAATTTGCAGCCGGACAAGGATTTAGTGCGATTGTGGTCCACTTTATCTCATTACCTCCTCTGTTGTCCATCTTATCTCAAATGGGCCCTTTGTCTTTAAAACAAAAGCCCATTACGGGTAACGTAACGACGTCGACATGATAAATGCTTAGGATTTGATGATGCAATACCGTGAATGCCCACAACGCCCACATCACATGATTGACGATATATGTCGACTAATGTAGCTAATCTCGACAGTCTAGTGTAGTTAATTTCAATTGAGACGGCTGAGATTCTCGGTTTAGACCATTGGCCTAGACAAGTCTTTTAATCTCGGTAAGACGAGATTTAATCAATAAAATTTCTAAAACGGATAAGATTTCATCTAGATTCGGCCGAGATCTTGTGGAGATAAACGTAATATACGGAAATCTAGTAACAAAATCAAAACCTAACCCAAAATAACTCAATTTTTTTCCTTCAAAATTGGTATTATATATATAATGTATGTAATTGTGCAAAGTGCCTGACATATATATTATGGATATAAAATTTAAAAATAAAACCCCCAAAATTTTATCGAAATTTTTTTCAAGATGAAATTGTCCCGATATCTCATACCGCCCGAGATACGACTGATAAAATTGTCCCGATACATCGATGTCGACTATATGTTGAAGAATAGGAAATGATAGTAACTGGGCCTAAATCAAAGAGAGGACACAACAAAAGCCCATCACAAAATAGAGTGTATCAGACGTGTTTTGTTGCTCCAGTCTCTTTTAGACTTTTTAGTAGTACTGTTTTGTGGAAGGAAATCTTTGCACTGTTGGGACAAGTTCACATCACATTGTAAGTTGCAGTTGTGTAAGCTTGTAATTTTCAGTTTTTTTAGGCTTAAAATATTTTTTGAGGTCAAATTCAAACTCCCTTTTTAGGGATCTTTACTTTGCAGTTTCTAGGATCAGCCATAAGAAAGTGGATTCAAAATAGAAAGCTTGTGGAAGAATAAAAGTACCAAGAAAAGATAAGAAAAAGATAAAAACAACAAAGGGAGAAGTTAGTAGTAAAGGTAGGACAAGTAGAATTGACTAAAATTGCTGGACATTCACTGCACTCTTTACCATGTATAAATTGAGTTTATCCAAATCTTATCCATTTATCTCACTCTCTTTATCACAGCTCATCAAGATATTTTTTATCGATTTATTACTTTGTTGATCACCTCTTACAAAGTCCAGCAACCGTTTTCTAATCTTGAATGCATAAGAAGAGGGTATTCAAAGTTCTGTCCAAACTCTGAAGGATATGAGGCTACTATTGAAGTACATATGGTTATGAGGGTATTAATGAGGTACATATGGGTACTATTGATAAGCAAGTAGACATAGTACTCGACCTTGCACGAGAAAAATTGAAACAGAACAAGAAGAATGCCAGCTTAAAGGATAATCTTAATCGACCTCAACCACTATTGTGTTGTCAAAATGGAAGTTCAGGTCAAAAAGCAAACCTGCAGTAGGGTCCAAAGTTTGTGCTCACACGAAACTGCCATTTTTGGAGGAATATACAAGTTGGAAATCCCTTTGATTTCTTACGTCTTTATCTTTCTTTTCTTGACAAGCCGACTTTTCAACGACAATTTCTACCTAAGAGGGCTTCGTACAGTTTGAAAACATTATAAGTCTCCTTGAAACACAAAATATATAGATAAGATGCAAGACCGTAAGAAGCATGAAAACTGAGAGTTGTTTATATCATTTGCCTTCCAATCATAGTCGTAAGATGTTGTATTCATTCTTACCCAAGTACAAAATAAGCCAAACTAGTGTACAAAGGTTTACCTTGCAGAAGGCAAACCAGAATTGGGACGTTACGTTTCTCAAAGGCAAACCAGAATTGGGACGTTACGTTTCTCAAAGGCAAACCTGTGACAGCTTTGTAACTCATAAGGAGAGGTTTAGGAGGAGATCGAATGAAAATAATCTCTAAGCAGACCTTCTCATGAAATAGGACACCGTACATCCCAAGATGGCACCTGTAATAACCTACACCAACACAATTCTTAATACTATTCTACAGAATTCATGAATTGTGCTGGAATCAGCTAATCAGCAACTTCAAAGGTCTAACATTTCGACATTTGAAGAAAACAATAGGATATGTTTGGAGCTTAAAATCCAGTTAATGATGAGTAAGTAAAACACTACAGTGGGGTGATACTAAGCAATCAAAATGATCCATGAACAAAAGATATCTTATGATGATAAGATCTCTTTTTGCAATTTAATAACTTGCAAACAGTCCTGGCAAGGAGTATGACCAAGCGAGTCACCCAGAAGTCTGACGTTGGATAATGGGTGATGTTGTGGTAGCTCGCATACTATTAGGTTTAGCAACTGCATTCACCATTCAGATCAATATCCTTAGGACGAGTAACAAAATAATGCAAGTGTTCAAACAATCAGAGTCGCAAATATCTTTAGACCCATTAATACTTTCCAAGCAAACTGATTGGTCATCTTCATTATATTAAGCAACATATGAAACCAAATAGAGTGCCCGAGGAAGGAAGCAGTACGTACAGACCCTATCTACCACATAAACTGGTTCAGGGCTGGTTATAGAAATAATAGGGGTGATTGAAGTAACCACACTTAGCTTTCTATTCTAACTACTCAGATGATTGAAGAGTCTATGCTAGTGGCATCCTAAGGAAAAACATTAAATGGCAGATGCTTTTTGACCTATATGGAGGTGATATAGGATTGATGATTGAACCAACAAACATACAAACAGCCTCAAAATACAAAGAGGGAACTTTGGTTTTGGCTCATTAAATCTTCAATTCGCCAGAACCAAGAAAACAAGTAAATAACCAAACACATTGAAAACAAAAATATTTGGGCTCCCAATAGAAATCTTACTTCAGCTTGCATCCCTGCATGAAGTCTAACTCCAGGGGCGTCATACATAACCTGTTGGCATCCCAAAAATAATTATTTCGAACTCTAACAACTCAAATAGAAGCGTAAAAGAGGAACATTATTCAGGCATGGAATAAGAATCAAATACAGCATATCCCTGTGTACAATGCAACTTGGTCTTAGAGATGCGAGACATCATTTTTCCAAGAAACTATGCATTGTTAACCAGAGCATATTTCAGGACTTTTTAAACCAGGGTTTATCAATCAAGCCAACTCACACTCTTGGCGTCTTCTAAAAATGCCTCTGGGCATTCTCTATAAGCTGTTTTTCTATTAGTGCACAACAGGAATACTTTGAGGTTTGAAAGCAATCAACTAAAGGGAAATTCAATAACTTGGAAATCACTATCCCTTGCATTCATAAGGACATTGTGTAAGGGTGACAACTACCAAAGTTTGATTTATAAATTATTTGGAAAGGAACTACCGACATCTGATCCTTTCCTCAATTGAATGCTGATTTACTTAAGAATATACATATGAAACATGTGCACCTAAAAAAAGAGGAAACAAATTACATTATAAGTTGAAGTTAATGAATAGCTTACACAGCTGCAAAAACCAGGCAGGAGGAAATAAAGATCCTCCGATCCCATCTTGAAACCCAATAGCAGTAGCAAGAGCTGTCACAGCAGCTCGAATGTGACCAAGGCATTCCGCCAGAATCAAACAGCTTTTTAGATGTCCATCTCTTCTCCTTATACCTGCCGTCTAAAGTTAATTTTAGGCCCCAGAGTCTTCTTTATGGAGAATAGTTGGAAAACACTAAATAGTTTGCGTCCTTGACCTAACATTACAAAAGGGTATCCATCCACTGATAAAGGCATAAAGCATCATTGTAATCATCAGAAATAAGTTAGTTGAGTTAAGGACTGTGTTTACATACCAGGTAGTGAAGATTTTTGAGGAATTGAGATAGAAAACCGGCTAGCAATGCAGAAAGAAGAGGAAGATTGTTGAATGGTATAGTTGTTGATGGCGCCATCATAGACGACACATCCCCTGTTGTCAGCACTTCATCCATTTTCTCTTCACTCTCTCTCTATCGGTAGATCTTCCTTCTCAAATGGATTTTTCAAGTTGCCGCGGGATCTTCACCTACAACTGTAAATTGTAAAACCTCGTTTTTGTTCAACAGTTAGAATATGCAATTCCAGTGGACATTGCCATTTTAGCCACGTGACTTAACAAATTCAATTTTCCATAGGTAAATTAACAAATTGATAGATATATCGGCTAATTTATTAAATAGGGTCCGTTTTTATATAAATTAATACTACCTTTATTTTAAAATTTATATTATCCATACTATTTTATTTTTTTTAAAATTATATCCAATTTCAATTATAATTATATTTTTTTGCTAAATCCTCAAACATATCCTTATTGTTTTATCTTTAGAAACTCATTTTTAATATAAAATCATAAAAAATGTATGTTTAAATAGGAAACGATTATGAATGATATGTGATTAAAAATATTTCTTATTTATTTATTATTAATAGTTTACAGAAAAAATAGATATTTATTTATTTTATTTTTATTTCCTATTACAAATAAATTTATTACCAATTTATATAATTTTTACAAATAAAATTAAATTTTAATTTTGACAGCTATATAACATTAATTAAGAATAGTCTAGAAAATCACATAATTTTTTTAATATTTTGACTTTATTAAAATTATAAAATGGAGAAAATATTATTTTTAAGTTTATTGGGACCCATTTTTATTAAAATGGTCTTATAAATCTGACAAATGAGACTTATTGTTTATATATATAACATAATATAATATAATAACAATTATAACTAACTTAACTAATTATTATAATATAAAATATTATTTTTTGGTATAAATTAAACCCATCGGCTCTGGTTAATTCGATCGTCTTAACTGGAACCTCGTTTGACAAACTTCTTCAAATGCTCATTTGTTAACCCAAATTTTATGTTTGCCAATTCCTTTTAACAAATTTTATGTTTGCCAATTTCACCGTGGAGGGTAGTTGGCAAATTAGTCGATAATCCACCACACTGACTTTGCTCTAACATATCAAATGCCCACTAACTTGTAGTAGGACCCAGGACGTTTCTAAATTTTTATCCGAGGGCTGTGAGAGAAAATAATAGAGAGAGATTGTTAAGAGTTAGGTCCTATAATTTAAGTTGGAGTTGTTAAAGGATGTCTATGATGTATTTGCTGTAAAACATGGACCTGTTAATGGCTGGCAATGGCATTCATATTCACCAAAATTGAATTTGGTTTTCTGTACACTTTAACATCTACATTCTCTTACAAATACTATAAAAATACAATGAAACTATTTCGGAGAAGCTCAAATGCTCTAGTGACAGATTGAGACCACCGTTTACCATGACTTACTAACCACGACATTTTGCCGATCCAGTATAACATTCAAAATTTTCCCAGGAACATATATTCTCTTTTTGATCGTCTTTCCTACTAAATATTTCGAAAGTTTTTCATCTGATGATGCTAAATTCAAAGCGTCTTCCTCCGTACATGTTTCATCGATCTCGATGGTACCCCTCATCTTCCCATTGATCTGAACTGGTAGAATTATAGTTGAAGCTTTCAAGTACTCGGGGTTGGCCTGCATTTTTGACACATCAATATCACATGGGTTTACAAACAGCTATATATTGTACTTAATTTTGTGCATAATGCCCCAAACCTGACAGCAGAAATCTACTGATGCATATATGGTGTTGTCAGATTCATGAAGATTAAGACAGAAAGCAAGAACTGTTATTACTCTGGAACAATGATAGCACAATATATACCTCTGGAAAGCTCTCGTATGCTAAGGAATTTGTATGTCCAAGCCGAGACCAAAGCTCCTCAGCCATGTGAGGTGCATATGGAGAAAGTAACAGAACAAATCCTTCGATGATCGATCGTGGATGTTTATCCCACTGATAACACGATAAATGCCAAGGAAAATAAAAATCATAGTTATATTTATAATCTAAGCCAAAGGTAGTAAGTATTAAATATAGAACCTTATATGCAACATTAAGGAATTCCATCATTGCAGAAATTCCAGTGTTAAATCTTGTCGCTTCAATTTCTTCTGTTACCTGCACATTCAATTAGACTCAACCAGTCATTGAGAATAAACAAATAGATCTCTTGAAGAAATAACAAACCTATGCATAAATTACTGGGGCAGCGGACCTTCGAAATGCATTTGTGTAGGGCACGGAGTTGTTCCAAAGTAGGCTCATCATGGATTGTTACCGTCCCGTCTCTGAATGATCCATTAGGCAAAGGTGGACCAACAATTAATCTCCAAGTCCTTCCCAGAAATCGATGGACACCTTCAATTCCACCAGTACTCCATGTTTTCGAGTCTCTAAGAAAGCAAAGTAATGTAAAAATGAGCGACAAAACAAGTGAGTTCCAATTGAAGACAAAGCTGGAGCATGGATTATCAATTGTATTCACCAAAAAGCTACCTTAATGGTCCCATGAACATCTCATAGAGGCGAAGTGAATCTGCACCATATTCAGTTACAACATCATCTGGATTAATGACATTTCCCCTACTCTTACTCATCTTATAAGCTCTTGAAGTCAATCGGATGCTTGGATTATCTTTTAGTACAAAGTAATCGCCAGACTTAATAACCTACACCAAGGGCAGAACATTGCCAAGTACGCTAATTGATATAATAGTGAGAGAACGAGAGACTAATCGACCCTAATAAACTGACCTTTTCTTCGGACACTCTTTCTTGACTAAATTCAGATAAGACAGTAACCAAGTCCGCAGATATCAGTTTTTCTTCTGAATCTCTGTACGCTGTATACTCAACCTGTTGTTTGAATCATTAGATAGTTACAGCGATGGGATTTCATCAATTTGGGACTATAGCAACATTATTTACCTCCCCAAGTATGAGTCCCTGGTTTATGAGACATTGGAAGGGTTCCTTGGTGAACACAACACCTATGTCAAAGAGCACCTGGATGACAAAAACTCCTTTTAACAGACAGAGATCCAGCAGTTAAATAACCGAAATGGAACAAGCTAGTTAACACTACAAACACAACTTCACCATATTTTTATCTCCAAAGTACACAAAATTAAAATGACGAACCTTGTGCCAGAACCGAGCATAAAGTAAGTGTAGGACAGAATGCTCAGCACCACCAACATAAACATCAACTGGACCCCAGTACCTACATTAAGAACCTCTTATAAGCTGTTCAGATACTTAGCTTCCTTAGCATATATATCCATTTTGATCATTTAAAAAAAGCATGTATGTGGCGGTTGCCGCACTTACTTTTCTTTTTTCTTGTCAACCAATGCATCAGTATTTTTTGGGTCCATAAATCTCAAATAGTACCTGGAGATAAAGTAGACATGTAGAACTTCAAGTCCATTTTTTAGAAGCTTCCCAGAAATAAAGATGTACACTATCTGATTTTTCTATTAATACTGTCCAACCTTTTTGCTTCAAAAAAATGACTGTTTGTTCGGTACAAAGGTAAACCAGGTTAATACTGTTATTATACATGTGTTCCTAGTGAAATGAGTTTGGTAATCTTTAGAATTTCGACAATTTTACCAAATTCCAACTAAAAAACATGTGCATGGGTCATTGCTTTTGCTAGTTTGCTTTCAAATCTTTAACTTAACTGCTGGAACTAAACAAAGTACATATGTATAAGACGCAGGTATTTTACATTGTCAATTACTGGCAAAATGTCCTCCTTTTTGAAAACTCCATAGCAAAAGTGACACTGATTAGTTTAGTAGGTAACACTGAACGACCTTTACCCACTAAACTTTCTTCTCTTAGCTGATAACTATGTCTGGCAAATGGTCATTTGATTACAGACCATCCCAGTCTGGTCAACTCTATAGGAATAAAAACTGACATTACAGAAAATAGAACAGTAACAACAGAAAGAAATATATGAATATTACCAGCACGAACCAGCCCATTGTGGCATGGTAATTGTCTCTCGTCTTGCAGGTTTTCCAGATGTAGGATCTGTGGTTTTGACCTGATATCGAGATAAACTTCTAACAGTTGGATTGGTAATACTTGGGGAACAATTTGCACAGGACCAACACAATGAGTAATATAGGGACGAAAACAGTGCATACCCAAGACACTGCCTTTGCTAGTGGTGGCTCCCCTGTTCCAGTGGGTGTGAAATCATCCAACTCAGGTAGTATAACTGGCAGTTCACTTTCAGGAACGGGTACTATTTCATCAGTATCATCCAAGAAAACCACTGGAAATGGCTCTCCCCAGTAGCGCTGCCGAGCAAATAGCCAATCCCGCAGCTTGTAGTTCACCTGAAGTCCAAGAAGTTCAAGAAGGATGTACCTTAAGGTACACAAAAAGCAACATGGTTCTAAACTATCAGACAGAATAAAACTACAGTACCTTTTTCTTGCCATGTCCAGTACTTTCAGCCCAATTAATTACTGCGGAAGCTGCTTCTTTGCTAGGCAAGCCATTGATATCAAGCTTGGATGCCAAACTGGATGAGTTTATAACGATACCTTCTCCTGAATATGGCTCTCCAAATTTATGATTACTTTCACCTTCTGGGTTCACAACCCAACAAATTGGTATATCATATTTCATTGCAAAATCATGGTCACGAGAATCATGTGCAGGTACAGCCATTATTGCTCCAGTACCATAACTGCAAAAGTGGATGAATCTGGATTAATAGCTGGATATTAAGAAATTTTCCAGTACATTAAAGAAAAGACGCCAAAATTGTACTAGACAGTGGAAGCACTAACAAGAAATAAACTTATGGAGGACTCCAAATGGAGCAGCACCATATAATGCTCTAAAGCAAGTGGCAGAATTGCTTCGCCAATAATCACCAGTATGATGACATGGAAAGACCAGACTACTAATGCACTGGCACATGCCCAAGTGGAGAAAAGAAGTAAGAGTACGGAAACAATTAAAAGGATAAAACAAGATAACCTTCCCAGGACATAATCTGCAACCCAGATTGGAATAGCTTCCTCGTTAACTGGGTTTCGAGCATAAGAACCAGTAAAGACACCTGTTTTTTCCTTTTGAAGTTCAGTCCTCTCAAGATCACTTTTTCTTGATGCAAGTTCACTATACTCCTCCACCTGCAGTCACAGATTACTCCCCCTCCTATTTGTCCGAAATGAAGAATGCGTAATGAATGAACTGGATTCAAAATCTAATGAACATACACATTTTTTATGCCCCTCAGATATCAGCAATGACAGAAGAGGATGCTCAGGAGCTACAACAAGATATCTGTAGGCAAAGACAATGATGGAAGTCATAGATCACAGATTAGTCTCGCAGTAAGAATGATTCCTTGAGCAAGTTTCTATCAGAACTAGAAACTTCTGTATATACACATATAATCACAAGAAAGCAAATCTTCCATACGTTGCTCCGAATATGGTATCTGGTCTGGTTGTATAAATAGTGATTGATATTTCCTGCTCCTGACCTTCATGATCAAGTACGTAGAATCCCATCTCAGCCCCTTCTGACCTTCCAATCCAGTTCCGTTGCATTTCCTTTATGCTTTCAGGCCAGTCAAGGTCATTCAAATCATCGAGCAGACGATCGGCATATGCAGTAATTTTGAGCATCCATTGGCGCATGGGCTGCTTGTAATGGCATGAGATTAAATTGACATAACGAGAATAAAATAAAAGACAAAAAAACCATTATCACTATTGATAATACCTTTTTTATAACTGGATGACCACCACGCTCACTAACCCCATCCACTATTTCCTCATTCGCTAACACAGTACCTAGTGCAGGGCACCAATTAACAGGCACTTCATCCTGAAAGTAAGGAAATAAGGCATGGATAACAGAGGAAATTTTTTATATAAATACTATAAGAAAAACATTCATGACGCAAACTATAATCCAACAAGAACAAAGACCTGGTATGCCAGTCCTTTCTTGAATAGTTGAAGAAAAATCCACTGTGTCCATTTATAATATTCTGGTTCAGTGGTCGAAATTTCACGATCCCAATCATATGAGAAGCCTAGCGACTTGAGCTGCAAATCGAATCAGCAAATTAGCAAGAGAAAACTACAAAAAGGAAAAAATAAAGTTCAGACCTAAGGAGGAAACAGTCACTAGACGTTAAGTACGAGACATATGTGAAGAGGTAGCATAGCAGCAAGTCACTCATGAGATCATGAAATAAACAAATCTTAAATGACCTGAGCACGGAAGCGTCCAATGTTCTTCTGTGTGGTGGTTTTAGGATGGGTTCCTGTCTTTTTACACAATTAAACCACAACCATTCATAATTCATTAAGTTATACAAAAATTACACAAAGTTAAGAAAAATAAAATGCATGCATACCTCAATTGCATATTGCTCAGCAGGTAATCCAAATGCATCCCAACCCATTGGATGCAAAACATTAAAACCTTGCATCCGCTTATATCGAGCCAGAATGTCAGTAGCAGTATATCCAAGAGGGTGACCCACATGCAATCCAGCTCCACTGCATCATTTCTCAAAATAAAAAATCGTAAACCCACAATATTTTCACACTCCACAACTTATACTTACAGAATTCGAACAATTTTGGTCCTTCCACTCACAAAATTATATCACATTCTGAAAACCTACTGTTATTTCTACTATAATTCACCAAAAAGAGTGAACTTCATCGAGATATTGTGTTAAAACCAGATAAAAATGCCATCAAAATTAGTAATTCTAGACAAAATTCGACCTAATTCAATCATATCCACTAGAAAATGCTCCAGAATTCACCAAATTATGCAACCCCATTTCTTGTTACTGCTAGAAGTAAGTAAAAAGAAGGGACTTAATTGATGAAAACGAGCAAATAATGTTAGGCAAGAAAATGGGTGTTATTAGATTGAGAAATAAGATAATACCTGGGATATGGGAACATATCTAAGATATAGTATTTGGGTTTAAAAGTATCAATTTCATCAGGAGTTTTAAAGGTATGATTTTCTTCCCAATAGCTTTGCCAATTCGGCTCAATTTCATGAAATGGGTATGCCTTTTTCAACAGTTGATGTTGTGGTTCTTCTTTTTGCTTCTGATTATTGACTTCATTATCATTCTTGATTTTTGCCTTTCTAGTGAAAGTAGTTCTTGAACTTCCATTTGAGAGATTATAATTGGAATAGTTTTTAGTGGTTCTGAATCTTAGCAACGATTTATTTTGAGGAAAGAAGAGAAACGGTGTATTGAGCGTCATTGAAGCAGGTATAATCACATGAGCTTGCATTTGTATTGCCAAATTTATTTGCATTTCCTCTCAGTAGCTGCATAAGGGAAGAAGAAGAAGAAAAGAGTGAGAGAAGATAACGCTATAAGAAAAGAAAGGTAACTTTAACGGGCTAGGACCTATATATATATATATAAAAGAAGAATATCTTAGATACTATCAACGTAGTCAATATTAAATTTCGAATTTCGATTTGTACGATCGAGAGCGATACACTGATATAACTTTGTATCAAGTAGATTTCGGTTTTAAATATCGGCGAAATATCGGTTCATATATTTTATACATGTAATTATTATATCAAGTGTTTTTTTCATATTGGACCTTTTAAGATATAAAACTAGTATTCATTTTTCTAAAATACCATAAAAAATATGAGTAACAATTAAAAACCTATAACTAGGATAAGGAAATTCATTTTATTTTTTTATTTTTATTTTTATTTCATTTTGGATTTTTTTTTAAAATTGAAAACCCTAATTTCGGCGGTCAACTTATTTCGGATCATCTCGGTCGAAATTATCGGTCAAATACCGTATCGACGATATAGCGTGTCTCGTCTCGGATAAGGGCCGAAACATGTATTACCGGCGAGATTTCGGCCATATCGGCCGTAGTCGACTACACTGGGTACTACAGTATTATGCAACTAATATATCAACTCATCCAAGTGTTAAATTAACCTGGCTAATTTTAGATCTACTCGATTTATTTCAGGCTTATCCAACTTTGTACCTCCTTATACTAGTAGATAAGGGTGTCTAAAATTGGGTGAAAATACTATATTACTCTTTATAAAAACCTAATATTACAAACTAAAAGTAAAACCAATTACTAAAAATAATTACTCTAACCTATTTTCCATTTCAACCGATCTTCGTCTTCTCCTTCTCCTTCTCCTTCTCTTCTTCTCTCTTCTCCCTTTTTTTAACCATTTCAAACTAAAACATCGTCGGCAATCGTCGACTCAAAAAACGATTAATCGTTTGATTTTTCTGTATAACGAAAATACCAAAACGAGTAAAGCATTCCACTGGAACAAGTCAACCTAGTGGAAGTGATTCAGGAATTGCATTAGCAATTCGAAATAAATAACCGAAGAAGAAAACGGTTAAGAAGGAAATCAAAGACGAAGAAACTCTCGCACACACAATGGCTCGAATAAGGTACTTTTCTATCATTCCATTACTCTAAATTAGGGTTTATCGACATGCCCGCACTCAAAATTTGAAAATTATGATTTCTGTATTTTCTATGAAAACCAGAATCGTTCGATGTTCATATCCACATCAAACGATTCCATTGAGAAACGGTCGATGTTCATGCCCCCATCGACCGTTCGATGTGGACATTTGTATCAAACGATTCTGGTTCAAGAAGAAACTGCACATATCTCATAATCGTTTGATGTGGACATTCCTATCAAAAGATTCTGGGTCAAGAAGAAACTGCACATTTCTCATAATGTTTCGATGTAGACATTCCTATCGAACGATTTTGGGTCGTGAAAACGTCCAATTTTTCTCATGGTTTTTTATCATAGAATCGTTGCACATGAACACAAACATCGAACGATTTTGGAGTGTATAATGCTAGAAATTGTTGGATATGGATGTATCGTGATTGTCGATTGTACTCTTGGAATTCCTAAATTCACTTGAATTTGATTGTTATTTATCGTATGTTGTCGTACTCTTTCTTTTGGGGATAAGGGAAAGGAAAAGTCATCGGAAAAGAGATCGAAGAAAAAACATGATTTGATTCTCCTGAGAGCTTGGGACCACGACGAAAGGACGCTAAGAACTTGGCGGCTAACCACCGTAGGGGTTAGGCGGGCAAAGCTAAAGCGTTCCCCATCAATGAACCAACTGAAGTGGAGCACCAAAGAAAAGAATAATCTTCGTCTTCTGATACGAAATCTGAAAGAGTTACAGGTGAAAAACTAAGTGATAAGGAAGATAGCGAGATCCATGATGGAGAAGAACGAGGAGGTGGAGCACTACCAAAATAACCACAAGAACAAGAACAAGGAGATAAAGATAAAGATGCAGCACCAAGAAGGAAGAATAAAGGAGCATACTTGACAAAGCTTGAGATGTTGTTAGTTCACGACCCCTATGAGCCCATTTATGGGTTACCGGGTGATGGAGGAGTGTTGTTATTGGGGTACCAGCACAGTTGGGATGCTAAGATCTGTGCAACCATGGTAAGTATCTCAACCTTATTGTATATATCGTCTACTTTTATTTAATATATCATGCACTTTCTAATTTTCCGTGATATGTTATTTAGGATCATACCGATGTCATGCGTCTTCCAAAACACTAAAAGTCAATCAAAAAATAGGGTAATGGATATTGGCTGAAGAAGCACCAAAAAGTCGTCTAGATCATTGGAGAAACGGGATTGATGTATGGAGTAGATAACTCTGTGGTTTGGTATGACAAACCCCTTTTGTTTGCGAACCTGGGGAGATCTTACGCGGAAATAGATACTTTGCATCTTCCGGTTGTGAAAATGACAATAACTCAAATAATGTGCAGTTGATCACGGGTCTCAGTGTTGGAGGTAAAGCCTTGATGGGCCCACTACATGAATGAGGTTAGTTGGGAGGACATTTACTAGTTCACCTCGAAGGTGTTTGGTTGGGATGATGGTGGCATCTGGAAAAAACAGAAAATATTTCATCTCAGCCACCTGAGGGTAGAGTTCTTGGGAACAAAGGATCTTCATGAAAGAGGTGAGATGACCGTGCACCGTATCAATGCTACAACCATCATATATATTCTCTACATCTTGGTGTAGATGGTGAGTTTTTGACAATGGTCAGAATTATAAAATCACCCTTCTTCCTAGTTGCAGGAACACAGAAATATCCGCACATACTAGTGCTCATACTTCTGACTTCACATCAAAATAAAAAAATATTGTATTCCTACTTATATTCCGCAAGCGAATTGAGGATACAGTCTCTACAAAAGGCTACATGCATTCCATGCTAACAATGTAGTCTATAATCTCTACATAATAAGTATCAAGCTCCTAGATTGGTTTCCCACTAGTATAGAGCAACTTGAGTCTTCTCTAAACAACTATAAACATTCTAAATTGGCCTCGTAGACTCCTCAATACTCACAATATTTATGCCATATCAAACTAGTCTCAAGTCGCATAAAATTCCACGGCTGAATTCCTTAAACTTGTATCGAGTACACATCGATGTTCTAGTAACATTTTCAAATGCGGGAATAGCTAATATTTAATTCCCAAAATACACTTTAGATTAAAACTTCATTCGTAAAGAATGCTTCTCAAATTACTCTTTTGAGCCCAAATATGCTACTTTAGCACTTTGCTTAAATATAAGTCACAAATAATGCGCTACTCCTCTTGGATGCGCCACAACCAAGAAGCAATGCCATAAAAATGCATTGAACCTCTAATCTAGGCTAACCCTAGCATTCTCAGTTATCAACGTGAAGTTATCACTAGGAATTTGGCTTAGCACCGCATTAGCATCAGTTAGCCACATTAGCGCCAATAGCGCTAACTTTCATGGCGCTAAACCCTAGCACCTGAGAAGTGCTAAATAACCTAAATGGTATTATCTGGCACATTTTATCCTACGCATCACCACCTTGGCACCTCAACCCTAGCACTAAAATTGCTAACCCTGATTCTAGCGTCAAATGCGCTAACTCTCTTGGTTAGCTCTAACCTGACGCATCTTTGAGTACCAGACTCATTTGACTAAGGCGCCCTCGAGTGACGGATAAGGCCAATATGCCACTAGCTTGATGCGTCCCTAACGCCAATACGTCGCGACTAGGCCCAAGCACGTCTCTTGGATCTCCTTGGCGCTCTTGGCTTTTCTAGTGAGTTATAGCTCTATAGCGCCCTTGGATTTCCATAAGCATACTAGCTCCTTAGCGTCTTGGCTCCTAGCGTGTCTCTAGCCTACACCCCACCGCGTCCCCGAGTAGCGGCCATCCTAGCACATCCCTGCCTTAGCTCTAGTGCGCCACAAGGGCTGATCCATCCCTAACCAAATCCCAATGCGTCCCTACCAAGCCATGCTCCAGTGCGCCCAAGCTTCTCTAACGCGCCTATAGTGGGCAATGCGTCCCTCTCGTCCTCCATCACTTAACCAATGAGTCTCTAGCTCTAGCACGCCTCTTGGCTTAATGCATTCATACTTAGCGACTTAGACATAAATGCATTAAAACTAACACCCTAGTGCTAACTATACTATTGAAGTGGTTACTTCAAACCTCATTTAAATTAGCTTCCTAGCCCTAGTATAATTGATATTTATTAGAAGTTGCGCATATTGGTCTTACTCATGAGATGTTAGCACATTAGCCTTTTATATTAAAAGAGCTTGCATGTTCTTATTTGCGCTAAGTATCTAGTACTAGCTTTGCTAGCTACTTTCCTCAGAAATACGCCTTTCTTCTTAATATGGGTCCAACATTAAATCTTATATGAATTCTAATAGGTCTCATTGTTTAAGAAGCCCTCTATAACATTTGGCCTCAAATGTCTCTCAGACTTACGATAAGTCACTTCTAAGATAATATTTAGCTATTAAATACGCCATGTTACTTTCAAGCAAGTACATGACCATTAATGTCCCAAACTCGACACTAATCCAATTGACTATAAAACACCAGTGAGTCGCACAACTTGTCTCACTGACTTAACTTAATCAAAACCACAGTGGTTTATGACTCCACTATTTCTACGAGATATCAAATACAATATGGGGAGATTCTCAATGGGGTATTGGTCTGGTGGTCTACGGTAATCGTGGGTGGTGGTACCACCTCCACGAACAAGAAGGTAACAAGTAGTTGGAGGTTATAGAGTAGTTGAGAGGATGAGGAGTAGTGGTCAGACATGTCTTCCCTACTTTTCGGGCATCACCCCGTTACAATCTCCATAATCATCACTTCTCCACTTCTCCCTAACTTCCACGACTTACGAAAAATCAGTGTTTAAACTATAAATAGATGATTCTCATCTATTCGAAACAAGAACAGATAAGACAATCATTCTGGAGAAACAAAACCTACAAAATTAGCGATTCCTCTCAGAGAATCCATTTTCTTCTTCATACACTATCACACCGATATTTTCTCAACCCTTTTTGCTTCCCTCCCTTAAGACCTATCCAAATCATTTCCATCTTTTTAATCGAAGCAGGACGTGAACGACCATTTCTTGGTTTAGGCTCGTCCTGTTCGAGCTTGATCTCTCGAACCTACCTGAAAGTACCATTTTGCAGTACATTTGTTTTCACCCTAAAACACTTGGGATCTGTTATCTTCTCATACATTTACGGTTCTCGGGTGAACGCCACTGACATCCAGTTAGTGGAACCATTGAAAAAAGACTGCGAATAATCGTGGGGTAGTTCTTGCCTTGCATACTTTTTGAATGAGATGAGAAAGTGTACTAGGGTAGACAGGACCCAATTCGGAAGGAATGTGGCTCTTCTCCGGGTAATTCAAGGGGTGTAGTTATGGAGCTTTGTTTATCTTACTTTTCCTATTCTCACATACATTTCTACATTGATGCAGTTGTAGATATACTTATACTTCTCAAAGTTTGTTGATAGGGCCAGCGTGAATGGGAATCGGGACGATGCTTATTTTGAAAACAAATAATCCTTCATGGCAAGACAAAGAGTCAGGAAAATGACCTTTTTGGTCTGAGGTGGCAACTGGAAAACTTGACAACGGTGGATGTTGTCTTTCACCCTTACAAAGAAGAATTTATGGAAAAAAAAGATGGTTGGGTACGAAGAACAACATTACCGTGGACCTCTATTTCACCCCAAAGACTATGTAATGTACAAACCGACGAGAGTAGCCAGGCAATGTGGTGTTGTGCAGAAGATTTTGATGCAGTCAAATACAGATTTGGCATGTCTAAAAGTAAGTCCCTTGAGAACGATATTGAGGTTGTTCATCATCCTTTACCAACTTAAAATATTTGGGAAAGGAAGGGGGGTCACTTATATGGAATGGGTAGGACTACGAACTCAGATACTGAAGCCATCCCCAGATAGTAATTAATATGCTATGGTAATGTAACACTTCTCACACTCGTATGATACGAAAAGAGGAGAGGCCTTTCATCAAGGATCGGGATAGAGCTCTCGATACTCTGGTACGTGTTGTAGTCTCTTATGGTTTTCTTAGGGTTTGACATGACTTGTAAAATATTTTTATTGTTTGGAATGAAAACAGAGAAGACGAATCACGTATCTCATCAATTGTGCAAAATCTTGTGTGGGAAGAGGAGAACATGTTGAGTCCAATCAGAGGAAGATTGAAGAATACCAGGTTTTGGAGGATGAACAATCTGGTGCTATATATGGGGAGACGGTTGTGCCAGTGCCAACAAGACAACCTAGAGCGAGAAAGGTTGCTTGGTGTGAATCAAGCAGTGGACATGACAGAGATGACCAACAAGGACTTGCAAAATGAGGTTTAGGCGGTTGTGGGGAAGGCAGTGATATGGTTGAATAAATGCATTCTTGTTTTTCAAACTTATGTCTTTCACTTTGGATAATTATGTCTTTGACTTATGTTTGTCGTTTAAATTTAAATATATTAGGTTTATTATGTTATGAAGGAATGAACATAGTTGGTTTTTAAATTGTTGTGTTTTGAAGCAGCTATTAAAGCAAGAATTGTTATGTATGGATAACCCTATCGGACGATTTTGAATTTTGGTAGAAACTACAAATTTGAAATCGTTGGAAATATCTTCACTTATCAAACGATTCTGAGCAAAAATACCAAAAAATTTCCAGGGTTTCAGAATTGATGGATGTTAACATTCATATAAAAAGATTCTTGGTACTTAGAAAAAACCAATTTTCTTTTGGTTTTCTAGGGTAGAATCGTTCGATATGGATGCCTTGAATCGTTCGATATGGACACCCATATCGAACGATTCTAGGCAGAGAAAATGTTAATTTTTTGGTTGTTTTTTAACCTGGAATCATCTTATGTGGACCAATGTATCGAGCGATTCTGGGCAAAGAAAATACCAATTTTTCTTGTTGTTTTTTAGCCTAAAATCGTTTGATGTAGACCTACGTATCGAACGATTCTGGGCAAAAAATACCATTTTTTTTTTTTTAGCCTTTAATCGTTCATGTGGTTATATATATAAACTAACTGTAACAAGCCTAGTTTTTAACATTTTTGGCAACCTAGAATCGTTCGATGTAGACCTACATATCGAACAATTCTTGCAGACTATTTCGTCCATATTTTAAGTTTTTTGGAAAACAAACTAGATGTTAGGTTTTCTTTAGTATAAGAAGGACCTCTATCACAGACCCAATATTTCCCAAACTTACACTTTCTTCTCACTCCTACTTCATCCACTACTCAAATAGAGATGGGAAAATAGCATGAGAACCGAAAGACGATTTGGAGCTTGTCAAGTCGTTCATTCCCGTCTTCCACGAATGTCCGTACGAAATTTATTCGATGCTTTGAAAAAGAGTTAAAGAATTATTCTATGAGGGCACCGGGAATCCTGAACATCGCAAATGGAGAGACTTAGCGTTTAGATGCGACTATATCAAAAGAAAAATGTGAGAGTTTCGTAAAATTAGAAGAATAGTTGCCAAGCATCATCCCTAAGCTTCCCCTAGAGAGAAAGTGAGTAATCCGGCTTGTTTATTTGTATTCATCGTTTGATATTCGCATACTAACGTGTAATCTATTAATTTCAGGTCGAACGATTCTGTAGCTTATGGCGAATAGAAACGGGGAAAGAAAGTCCATGCACGTGAGGGAATACACCATGTTGAATAAACGTGCTTGGAGGTTCATTAACGATGTATTAATGTGCGAATTTCAAGAATATGTATACTAGATATTATGTAATGCAATTTGCTAATATCTTAAACTATGTATTGCAATACACTAATTTCCTAAACTACGAATGAAATTTGTCTTTATATAACTGTAGAAGAATCGTTAGGTACAAACATCCACAACTACCGATTCTAAGAACGTTCTATATAGTAAGTAATATCCATCGATTCTAGTGTTCTTCGTGATTAAAGAACACCAACCCAGAATCGGCATACGTTGTCCATCGTATCCACCAATTATGGTTTCATTAATTTAAGAAAATCTAGATTTTTGCATGTTTTGGTGATTATTTAACACTAGTTGATTTCACAATTAACATGACTAAACAACTACTAATTAAATTATTTAACATTAATTAATCATGGGTAAATTAGGCATTAACACAAATAGTTTGATAAGGGGTTTTGGCATTTATTTCAAAAATGTCATTTTTTAACTTTTAGTTTTAAGTAGGCCTGAAATAAAATGGATATGCCTAAAATTAGCCAGGTAAATTAAGAACCCTCGTATAGAGGCTTATAGAATCAATGGAGGTCTTTCCATCCATGTAAAAAAAAGGGTCATTGGTTAGCAAAATCAACAACCCTCTATCCAGAATATTTTTATAATGGCTAAATTCATATTTAATTAGTGTTAATTATCTAATTAGTTAATAGATTAGATTAATAAAATTATGTTATTATTAATGAAACCAAATGAGATTTTTAATTGTGTTGTTTGGTGGGAAGAAAAAGTGGAAGAAAAAAGAGAGAGACTTTTGGAGACTTTTTGAAAAAACCTAAAATTTGATTCTCTCAACCAAAATGAGTGATTTTAGTGAGAAATTTGAGGTGGGTGAATCCTTATATGATATAGAAACCAAATTTTACGTACCTACCGATGGAGATCCAAGTATGGATGATCTCTTTGATTGGTAAGGAAGTTTTAACCTAAAGTGGTGAAGGTGAATCTCAACTGAATGAAGAAACAACCCGAGAAAGTAAAGAATCAATGGATGAAAGTAGTCAGGTATACTAACGTAGCTTAAATGTCATTTTTATTGCTCAAAATTGGTTAAAGTACGTAAAAACATCGATTTTTTAAGTTTTCAGACTAATTTACGGTTCGGTTTTCCCCTTTTAACCAACCGTAAGACCAATTTACGGTTATGTTATGATGAACTCCTAACAGTATTTGAGTAAAAATTGGGAAAACTAATCATAACGCACTTAAGGTTGGGTTTTGGTATATTGAACCCAATTGTAATTCATTATGTGCATGGATTTTTATTGTTATTTATTGTACCATTTACGCTTTGGGTATTTAAGAAATTATCCAACTATATCTCCACTTACGGTTAGGTTTGTTTGTTTTTGTTCGAACCTTAAATCTTTTTGTAGTTTTCTTTTGGTTCTTACGGTTCGGTTTTGGAAGAAAAAAAACAACTGTAGGTTTTTTTATGGTTGGGTCCGAGGTTTTTTACCTAACTGTAAATTACGTTTTTGTGTATTCTATAGACTAATGTTGTGATATTTTTGGTTCAGCAGTGGTCGTACCTTACCCAATGTATGTTCTGCATGCTGCAAACGATGTTCAAACTGAAGATACTACCGACCACTATTTGAACGGCTTGGTAGGTTTGTAATAGATATGTTGTTAATTCCTTTGGACCATATTACTAAGTATTTTTTTTCTAACTTTTTGTTCCTAAACATGTAGACATGGGAAAAGAAAGACGATGCTAAGCAGTGGGTTAGAGAACATGGCAAATTAAGATGTGTGTGATTGTTGTAACAACCAAGTTAATGGGCGCATCTTCTAAATTGTTTACGAGTGTAGTGTAAAGCATAAAATTCATGCAGAGAAGTGTACCGTGTATTCAGAAAAGACAAAGAGGAAGAATACTTGTTTCACTAAGAAGACCAAACGCCCTTTCAAGCTTCAATTTGAGCCCAACTTCGAAAAAATATGTTTTTTGAATAAAGGTGTATGCGATCGTCATAACCACCTACTACCGGAGAGTTTGCTAACACATCCTTATGCAGCACAGCTGACTGGTGAAGAAATGGCGATTGTAGATTCCATGACCCAAAAACGTATGAAACCTATTGATATCCTTAGTCACTTAAAACATAGAAACCCAAATAATGTTTCTACTTTGGAGACCATCTATAATGCGAAAGCGAAATTGAAAAGTGAGCAATGGGAAGAAAGGTACCAAATGCAAAAATTGATGCATTTGGGGAAGAAGCATAACTACACGATGTTCCATGAAGAAGATGGGGATAAACAAATAAGATATCTTTTATGGGCTAATCCGGAGTTAATGAGGTTGACAAGGTGCTCCTGTCAAGTGCTTCTAATGTACTACACGTATAAAACAAACAAGTATGAGCTTCCGGTCTTGAACTTTGTCGGACAAACTTCTACCAAGTCCCCTTTTAGTATTGCATTTTGCTTATTGAAATACGAACTCGACGACAGTTATGTGTGGGCATTAGAACAACTGAATTTATTCTACGTGTAAGGATATACTCCTAAGGAGATTATTACCAACAAGGAACAAGCATTGATGAACGCAATAAAAATGGTTTTCCCCGATGGTCATGACCTTCTTTGCACGTTCCACTTGTAGAATAATATTAAAACTAAGTGCAAGCCCATTATTCGGCCAACAAAGAAAAACGAAATGGAAATTACTGGTAGATCAACAAGAAAAGGCCAAAGAAAAACTTGAGGAGGATGACAAATTGGTGGAACTGATAAACACTTAATTTATACATTTTACCACATGATAAATATTTGTTAGTGCTTATAGTTTTACTAATTTGGTTGCTTTTATTGTATTTTTATAGGTTGCCTAAATAAAACCCAAAATTATATGAATACATGACAACGTTGAAATCCACAAGGTTTATTCACGATGTTGCGGAACTTTCACATTAATCTATATGGTCAAAGTTTACAAATTCCAACATTAAAATAGCCCATTGCCCGTTATCTAGAAATAAGAGTGAACTGACGGCTGACAAGTATGATAGACCTTCTTAGGCTTGGTGTTAGTTGACGTGAGTAAACAAAAAAGTGAAATAAGTCGGAAATAAGGGGAGTGCGGTCAGAGGGAGAGTAATGGCTCGATTAAATGAAAGAGAAGCAAAGTCAGAGTGAAGCTTCTGTTGCCTGGGGCGTGACAAGACCAAGAGAGAAAGTGGGAAGAATTGGGATTGGTTGCTGAACCCGACCTAATCTCCACCATTTTCATAGATGATTGAAGAATTGATTTTTAGATGGTTGAAGAATTGGATTCGCAAACGAGAGATTGGATTCCCATTGTGGCCGCTAATTGTTAGTACCTAAAAAAAATTCTTAGGAATAACAATATACTGTTGAAAATCTTTCTTTAGATTCAGAAATCAAAATTGTACATGATAAGCCTAAACCACGATGATAGTCGTTCCGTCAAGCTTCAGTCACAAGAAGAGAAAATGGGTTGATCTTAGGGGAGGGAAGCAAAGAAAGTTGAAGGAATTTGTGTGTGTTGAATGTTGTATAGAGATGGAGAATAACATAGTTGTAAAGAATGATCAACTTGTTCTCTGTGTTTTGAGATGAGCTAAGTATCCTATTTATAGTGATTGGTAACACACACCTTCCTTATAAAGTAGTGGAGGTAGCGGAGAGATGGAGTAATAAGGATTATGGGGGTAATGGTGTAACCGCCCATTATCCTTGGAAGTTTCTGGAAGAACAGTATCCCATTACCTCTTCAACCACTTCAACCGTCATCATTACTTTGTAACTTCCTTGTCATGGGGTGTTTCCACGCCGCATGTTGTTGTAACCACCAGACCAAAACCTCATAAATAACCCCCCTTTTGTATGATTTGATCTCTCGTAAGAGTTAGTGGAGTCATGGACTCAAAATCGTGAGTTTGTTGTAAAACAATACTATTCGTAAGCTTATCATAGCACATTTGTGGCATGTTTGCAATTTGTGCTTAGAAACAATGGCGCATATAAGTGTTTTTGGATCAATCAAGGTGTTACTAGAATAAGTGTCGTGGCCTTGGTGATGACGCTAGCAACAAAGAATGATGCTGGCACAGATAAGCAAAGAATGTTACTGGCGCAAGCGTCGGAGAATGGCACGGAAGCAGCAGGGATAGATGGTGATGCTAGCGTAGCGCATGAATAGGGATAGCGCTAGCGCTGCTAGTATTTTGGTTTGCACTTCTATTAATGCTTGTTGGCATTTATTTGGCGCGTGGGCATATTGGCTTTGTTGGATTATTGGCTTGATAAGTTCGTGCGGGGAGCATGGCTAGGGATTACTAGGGCTAGCACTTGTTGGTGCCAAGGCCATTGCTTATATGTCATTGGCATTTGCTAATCCTATGACCATGACTATGGCCTATTTAGGGTTTCTCAATCTTGTGAGATTTAATTTGTTAGCATTTATGCTTAACTTTATATAGTGCACACAAAACATATTCAAGAGATTCAGCTGTGGAAGTTTGCAACTTAAGATAATGTTTGATGCGACTCTACAATTAGATGGTATGCATCTAATTAATGTTTTCATTCAGATATGGCATCTCCTCTATTCCGAATGTTCGCAATTTTATATTATCAGTATACTCTGGTTTATTTAAATAGTTTTAACATATGCACATGAAATAACGAGGTTTTAGTTGAGTAAAGCTCTGAAATTTCTATGGTGCATATATATGCAAAAGAGCTTCAGGGGTAATTAAGCCAGGAGCTGAATATGCATTCTCAATTCTCTTACGGAATATGAGATGGCAGTATGTATTCATAATTCTGATGTCGGGTCAGGAATTCATACATATTTATTTCATGCTTTTGCAGCTAGGCAAAAGACAGTATTACAATTTTCTCCCTTGTCAAAAATTCACCATCAACAAAGAGTAGGGGTTTTGGGCTTGAGCAGGCGAGTGACCAAGGTTGTTGTATGGATTGGGATTCTAAACCTAGAAAGACAAAGAGGGGTGGCTGCCCAAAATTATGGGAGGATTAGTCATTATACTTTGGTGATAGGAGATTGTGGGTTAGTAGGGGTGGATGTTCTTGTGTATTTGAGAAGGCTGGAGAGAGAAAGATTGGTTTTGAGTGATGGGAATAAAGAAAGGATTTTGACTCCAAACATTACCAGTGATAGGGGTGGGACAAATTATGTCTTGCATAGGGAGAGGTTTGGCGGTTGGGAGGAGATTGTGGATATGCATGGGTCATAGCATGGGGAGGGGGTTAAGAAATGGTGGCTTTGCTTTTGAAATGATTTTGAGATGGAAATTTGTTAGGAATAAAGGAAGGGTTTTGTGAATATTTGGGTACTAAGGGCAACTGCAACGGTTGGACTATACTAAATACCAAAGAGTAAAAAAATTTGCTCGTTTTTCATTTTTAACACAACGGTTTTGTGAGTAAATATGATCGCACGTCGTTTTATTAGACGTCTGTTATAAAGCGCTATTGTAGACGAACGTTAGGTGACACGGACGTTTCTTTAGTGGGACATATGTTGTTGGACGCACATTTGGGTGAGCGTTTCATATTCTGGAACCAGACGCACTTATAAATGAGCGTTTGCATGCTCGTACGCTTCCTTAATCAAACGTATGTTTAACGTCCACACAAGGTAGAGTCTGGTATCAAAGCATAGTCATAGGAGAACATATGTAAATTGAGCGTTGTCGTGTGTAGACGTTTACTCACAGACGTCCTCTTAATCAAACGCCAGAATCACAAACGCTGCTTTATAAGAACGCCCATATATGAAACGTTCCTTTACATGAACGTATTACTAATGCTCACTTAAGCACTAAACTAACGTCACTAAACGCTCACTTAAGAACTGCTCACTAAAACGCTCACCTAGTGTTTAACCAGACGCTCACTAACCAAACTAAACTAACTAAACTAACACTCACTTACTCCTATAAAGCACTAAAGCACTAACTAAACTAACGCTCACCTAGTGCTTACCAGACGCTCACAAACCTTAAAGTCTTACTCCTATAAGCACTAAACTAAGTGAGCGTTTAAATTAAATGCTTACCAGACGCTCCTATTAGTTAGTGACCACGCTCACTTACTCCTATATATGAGTTATTCCTATAAGCACTAAACCAGACGCTTTATTATAAGCTCTTATTAGTTAGTGCTTAATTAAACGGATGTCTGGTAACGCTCTTATTAGTTGGTGTTCCTATTAGTTAGTGCTTAATTAACGCTCCTATAAGCACTAAACGTTCACTTAAGAATTTATTAAGCAACATGTCTTCTTAAATGGACGTTTGATATATAGGCGTTTTCGTAAATGGACGTCTCAACCAGACGCTCTTCTTAGCTTGCGTTTGTTCTACCAGCGTTCTCCTAGCGAAGCGTTACTTCATACGCATTCTATAATGAGCGTCTCATCAAACGCTTCTCTGCCCCTGCGTCCGTGTTTCTAAACGCTTTCATAAATAAACGTCTGTTGTTAACGCCCACGTACAAGAGCGTGCGAGTATATATAAGTTTTGGAGAAAAAATTCTCTGGAACAGTAGTTATACTCGCCTCAATCCTATATTTACTCCTCCGTTGCGTTTGATTTTGGGCGACCAAAGAGTAAATTTAATCTTTACTCTTTGGTATACTCGTCCGCTGCAGTTGCTCTAAAGAGACAACTACAATGTCTCTTCTTTTAAAGGTGCACTGATCTTTGTTATGATCAAGAGTTTTACAGAATTGACAAAGCCGGAAAGGGTGAAGAGAGTAGGAGAATTTAACCCGAGTGTTTGCTCCATCCGCTACACAGTCAGTGCCGTATGGGAAACATCAAGAGACATGAAAGTCAACCAGAGCTTCTACACTCTTTTTGTAAAAATCTCTACCATAAGTATCCTTGAAAAGGACCGTTCTTCCTACATGCTTTAATATTTCTTTCATGGCCTTATCTGTTATGTAGTTATTTGGAACTCTTTTGAGGTGGATCTCAAGAAAAACTTTATCAAAATCTCCATCATGGATAGTATGTATGCCAACATTTCGATTAAAGACGACAGCTAGGGTGGCTCCATTGATCAACTAGGGTTTTGGGAAGGAGACATCAGTGAAATCTCCTAGATCTTTGAACCTTAAGTGAAAGTAGTTTCTTTTCATATAGAAGGATGTTATTTCGAAATCTTTCTTAAAATTCCAGAATCATTTGATGTAGTGGAGCTTCAGCAATAGTAACATTAACAATGTTGTGGAATTTAACTAAAACACAGTGTCATCCTGGATAGGTTTAGGTTTGAGAGAATACTTGTTTATAATTACTACAAGAAGAAGAAAGTCTGGGATTTGAAGGTTTTGGTTCATAGCAGCGGTAATATCTTCAACAAAAGTTTCTCATAGTTAAGACAACCAGAAGATAAGGAGGGAGATGAATAATTAAAAAAGAAAAATTGGCAAGTTTAGAGAAGGTGTGAGGTTTGCGGAGAATTCTTATAATGGGAGTGGTTTGAGAGATATTGCCTAAGTGGTGAACGTGCATGAGAAGTCTCCGTCCGCCTAGATGGTCAATCACAGGGAAAATTAGGTAGATACTAAAGACAAAAATACTTAAGGGTTGAAGTATAGAAACCGTACTCGGTACTCCAAACATTTAATGCACACATGACATGACATAAGTAATCTTATCGGTGGTGTGGCAGAAAAAATACAAGAGGAAGTAGCAGGGAAAAGACATGAGCCAATTAATGTTTCATAAAGATATGGAGCAAATGAACAAATTTATATCCTGATTTGGGTTGACATATTGATTAAGGGCAACTGTAACGGTACGAGTATACCAAATACCAAAGAGTAAAAATTTTTTGTCGTTTTTCATTTTTTCCACAACGGTTTTGTGAGTAAATATGATCGCACGTCATTTTAATTAGACGTCTGTTATAAAACGCTGTTGTAGAAGAACGTTAAGTGACACGGACGTTTCTCTAGTGGGACGTATGTTGTTGGACGCACATTTATGTGAGCGTTTCATATTCTGGAACCAGACGCACTTATAAATGAGCATTTGCATGCTCGTACGCTTCCTTAATCAAACGTATGGTTAACGTCCACACAAGGTAGCGTCTTCTATCAAAGCGTAGTCATAGGAGAACGTATGTAAATTGAGCGTTGTCGTATGTAGACGTTTACTCACATACGTCCTCCTAATCGAACGCCGAAATCACAAACGCTGCTTTATAAGAACGCCCATATATGAAACGTTTCTTTAAATGAACGTATTACTAACGCTCGCTCCTATAACCACTAAACGCTCACTGCTTACTAAGCAGTTACTAACCCTCGCTACTAACTAAACGTCCTAACTTACCAACGCACACTTACTGACCACTAAGACCACTAACCACTAACTAAGAGCACTAACTAAGAGCACTTACTAACCACTAAGACCACTAACCATTTACTAACCACTAAGTACGCTCACTGCTTACTAACTCATGGGACGTCCTCCTATCACTAAGAGCACTAACCACTAACTCATGGGACGTCCGCTCACTGCTTACTAACTCATGGGACGTCCTCCTAACACTAAGAGCACTAACCACTAACTCATGGGACGTCCTCCTAACTGCTTACTAAGAGCACTAACTAAGAGCACTAATGGGACGTCCTCCTAACACTAACAAATGCTCACTAGTATTTACTTGGTGCAGCTCCACATGAGCGCCCAAATGGGACGTCTTCCCAAGTAAACGTTTTGTTATGAACGCTATTCCGTATGGACGTCCTGTGAGACGCTCATTTGGGTTGCGTTTGCGCATACAGACGTTGTCATACGGGAGCGTTACATCTTACGCTTCCCTTTTAAAGCGTCTCATCAAACGCTTTTCTGGTTAAGCGTCCGTGTTTAATAACGCTTCCTTAGCATAGCGTTTACGCTAAACGCTCTTATATGACAGCGTGCGACTATACTTTTAGTCGTGAGGAAATATAATCTGTTCATGTAGCTTTAGTCGTCGAAATCCCAAATTTAAACGCCTGTTGCGCTTGAATTTAGGCGACCAAAGAGTAAATATAATCTTTACTCTTTGATATACTCGCCCGCTGCAGTTGCTCTAATAGATCCCAGGAAATTTCTACAATCCCAGGTAGAAAAGTGTGTTTGACCAATTTGATTGAAAATTCCAAAAGAGTACTCTGTGTCATGGAGGCACATAAAAGTGGAAATGCCATGTGAAGAGGGCTGGATTATGAGTACGTACCATGGAAACCGGGGACACCCTGCCACAAAAAAAGAAGCAAACCAAAAGTTAGAGGAATTAAATTAGAATTGAGAAATTATTTTTTTGGGGAAAGAGGAAAATAACGTCATTAATTTCTCATTAAGAGTTGTTGGGTAGATTGAGTGTTTTTGGTCTTGTCAAGTCTATAAAGGGGCAGAGAGAGGTGGAGGAAATCAAGTATCTAGAGAAGTAGAAGAGAGAAATGTCAAGTGGAAAGAAGAGTTCAGCTAGAGGAGAGAAGAGATCATCCAGAGAGGAGAGATAGACCACTCCAATGATGGAAGTTTGGATTCCGGCAGAGGAGGTGCAAATCATAGCTTGGCCAGACGGAGTGATGATTCCAATAACCGGATCGAATTTTATATGGAGATTGTAAGAGGCCAGGAGGAGACTGTGACAAAGATGAAAGAAGAGCAAAAAGTGATAGAGATAAGTGATGATGTTGATGCCATAACAGTGGCGTCCCGGAGAAACTTAATGGTCGAGAGACGAAGAAGAAGGCACAAAGAAAGTTAACCACACCTTCTAGGAACTATGGAAGAAATGGTAAAGGAGTGTAGTTCGGGGAGATGCAGACTAGAGCCTTGTATTTTTTTCTTTATGAAGTGAAAATTAAGGTTGTTGTAGTCATAATCTCTTAGGGCAACTCCAGCGACGCGATCAAAATTAAAGATTAAAAATTAAAAATTTGGATCTTTGATACGCTGCAAGAACAGCCATGAGTAGTCAAGCGAAAGGCTGGGGTCGCGCGTTTATATTTGGCGAAGTGCCAGCGCAACGCCTGAGAAGACGGAGGAACTCCTGCTATCTCGCTTGCTCCAGACGGTGTGATAGTGTACCACCTGATGTGGAGCGAAATTCCAACTCTTCGCCCAAGTCGAGACGGTATCCTAGTTTTTCGCCCAAATCGAGACGGTATCCTAGCTTTCCGCCCAATTCAAGACGGTACCCTAGTGTGACGGTACTCCAGCACTTCGCCCAAGTCGAGACAGTACCCCAGCACTTTGTCCAAGTCGAGACGGTACCCCAGCACTTCGCCATGTCAAGACGGTACCCCAGCTTTTCGCCCATGTCGAGACGGTACCCTAACTCTTCGCCCAGTCGAGACGGTACCCAGCAGCCCGTGTATTTGACCGATATGGCCGATATGGACGATTTTTTTTTTGAAAAAAAAATTTAAAAAAAAATATTAAATAAATTAACTTTTAAAAAAAAAAAATCCTTGTTTTAGAGTTTCAATTATTACTCATATTTTTTATGATATTTTAGAATTATATATGGATATGATAATATATATAATTAATCTAATGATTTCGATTAGAATTGTAATATCCTTGTTTAATTAGCATTTTAGACGATGAACTTTGAAGTTGTTCTTGTTTTTCTTATGTTTCCAGTTTGAACTTTGTATGAAATCTATGGATCTACATATTTTAGATGATTACTAGTTTTTCTTTCTAAACTTTGTGAAAAAACGTTTGTTATAAATATATTTATAATAATAAAATGTGAACTAGTATTTTTTTCATAAATTATAAGTATAAAATAAATGGACCGATATTTCACCGATATTTGAACCGAAATTTCCCCGATATACCGGCGTACCAGTGTATCGCCCTCGACCGGCACGAACCGAAATCCGATATATAACAACCTTGGTCCAAACGAACTCTTGGGACTTCGCTTGATTATAACTTTTAGTCGGGGATCAAAGATTACTTTTAATCATGAACAGTGGATTTCGTCGATTATATTTAATCAATGATCGCACGGCTGTTGTTGGTTTTTGGCGATCAAAGATTACTTTTAGTCTTTAATCCGACTTTTAATCGACCCACTGCAGTTGCTCTTAGGACGTTTATAATATTTTGTCTGGAAAGAAATGGTAAAGAAAGTTGTGAAAAGATTAGTTTGTTGAAGAAAGCAATAGTTAGAGATGATTTTTTCTGTTTGTTAAAATGAGCATATCTAAAAGAAATTTGGAATTATATTTTTGTTGGTTTTTTGGAGTTTTTATTGATCTTGGAAAAAAAAATTAGTGTTTCTTGGAATTATTTTTTGATTTGGATATGGTTGAGTCGAATTTGGATCTTGAAATTTCAGTGATATGAGAATTTGAGCTTTCGGTTTTCATGGTCGGAATAATGGTCAGAGTTGTGTTTGTAGTATAATCCGATAGAGGAGAGAGAAATTCATCATTTTCCACTACTTCCCTCAAGCTTAGAGTTGTTGTCTTCAATATATTGTACAATATTAATTTTAACTACTGAAACTAATATTGTTGAGAACATTTGAATAGAGATACAAGAAATAAAAAATGTGAATTAATTCCTTTTGTTATACTACTGCTGAAATTGTTGTAGTCATAAAAGAACCCGTGAAGGGTATTTATATTGTTGTAACAAGATTACTAGTACTAGTACAATAAGATTACAATCAACACATTGGGGACACCTCGATAGCATGTGGCACTTCATGCTAAGTGAAGTGGATAAGTGGTGTGGGCCCTAGGATGGTGGGAAGCCACAATTCATATACGACTTATAACATTCTTACTTGGATGTTTATCATTTAAAGATATTGCTTCTAAAACTGTACCATAAAAAATCTTTTAAATCAAAACTGGTAAAGAAAAGATTGTAACACTTCAACTTTTAGATTGGCGTCGATCGTCATGGATATGTTGTCCTAATAGGCTTTATCAAGAAAACAATTTGGAGAAAAACTTTAGGGGGCTACAAATTTGTCCTAATAGGCTTTATCAAGAAAACAATTTGGAGAAAAACTTTAGGGGGCTACAAATTGAAGTGCTTGTGTAATCTTGTTAAATTTTTGTCATGAAAAATCGTGTGCGATAAAAACCTAACCGAAAGAGTACTAAATAATTATCTAATCACTATTACTTAGTAAAATCTATGGACATTCATATCTTTAGATGATCATCATAGTCCTAAGATTGTTATCACACTAAAAACCTCGTCAGAAAAATCTATAGGGAAAAAATCTGAACATAAGGAAATATAAGTGCTTAGAAAAATATTGGACCCGTAAATATTGCCTCGTTAAAACTTTTCCTGGAAAAATCCAAAGGTAGAAAGACCAGGACAAAGGAGAAAAAAAGTACTCCTTTGTCCAAAATTCGTTGCATATTTGTGTTTTGCACAAATATTAGGAAATGCATAGAGAATTATTTATTTTAAAAATGCCCTAAATGAGTGTTTATTTCTTAGTTATAAAATTTCTAGTTTTTAGTTCCTAGACAAGATATTTTCTAGTCTTAGTTTCAATTAGATTAGAAGAGAATTTGTAGAGTTTGTTTTAATTGTAGTAGAGACAAAAACTTAGTCTTAGTTTACGAATATGTAAAGAGTATTTAAAGTGGTATTTAGAAAGTTGAACCAACACAGTTTTCTAGGCAAGGAGATGATTCCAAGTTAGGGATACATTAAGGGAAAAATAAAAAAAATAAAAACTTGCCAGAAAAAAATTAAACCCTAATATGGCAACTACTTTAGGACGGATGGAGTATAATATTTAGAAATGCGGATAACAGTGGACTCGCATGCCTTATGAAAACCTTCACAAGGAAAACCCAGTAGGTAAAACTTTGATTAAGGAAAAAGAGTACAAAGCATAAAAGTTCAAAATGTCAAATATCCATAGTCTTCCACGACTGTACTCCCTCTGGTGAGTAGCCTTTTTAGTTGATCATTGCGCCCGATAATACTACATGGAGATTACGAACCATCCTTTAATTTCTTAAGTGGGTTCCTTTTATTCGAGAAAATTGGTCTAGTTTTCCTTCGTGCAATTTTTAAATGGTCGCATGATTATGCCATCTTTCCATTCTCCACTAGTTTGTCTGAACAATCCTAACCGACAGGAGGGTAAACAAGTGTCATTTACTACCAGAGACTAGTTAGGAGAATATTTAGCTTCTTTGACAAACCTGCTGAAAAATAAAAAATAAAACAATCTGATTAACTTTCTCTGTGGGGGACATTTTATGATATTGTATGCAAAAAATCAAGCATAACGGTTCCACGAGTATGAGAGATTTTTCTTCAGACCAATGGCTCGATATTGGTAATGGGTAAAACCAGACTTACATGTTTACTACCCAATACCAGATATGTATATCACATTTCAACTATTGTACCATTTACACATATTTGGTGTAATATAAACCACATAATGATATATCTCCTTTGTTGAGATGTAATTTGATCAATCTTAAAAATAAAAGATAATGCATCTGTAATTGTGTCAACTTGTCCATTTTAAATACGTCTAAACCTTAAAGGTTGACGAAATTAATGGACCGCTAGCTACACTGGTCAATCAACATATTGAGACCTTGTTTTACCGAAATTTACATCTTAAATTCCTGCTTTAAGCATTTTCTTTCTTTCGAAAATATGTTTTACAACGAGACAGAGTACAAATAATGATAGCAGGTATTAGAACCAAGTCCTTCAAGTTCAGGAGAGATTAGTAATTTAGTATGTCTCCTATGTTGTTGTTCCTTTTGATGTGGAATCCAGAGCATAAAATAATGTTTTGATTGAACTGTTTTGGTGTTTTTGTAACTGACACCACCAACTTCCATGCATTATCTATTCAAAACAACAAATTTTTTCTGAACTTCCCGTTATTTTATTAGTGTTATTAAGCAAAAGAGTTGGGCGGAAGAAAAAAGATAAGGGGTCGAATTCAAGGAAACACTGATTGATATAAATCTGCTTCGTAAATGATTTCTATTTTTAAGTGTTTCGATATGATTACGTATCGACTCTGTTTGAATAGATTATGGATTATGAAATGGATTTTTATGGGTTTATTATATGATGAATGGAAATATTTTGTGTTATTTTTAGAGTTTTGTGTTTGTGTTAGCTTTGTTGTAGAGTTTTTCTTCCCTTGTTTTTTATGTTGTAGGGGAAGAAGATGACCATTTGAGTGTCACCAGATTTTGAGACATGTGCTCAGTGATAAGTAATTTAGGGCTCCGGATCGTCTGTGCCAAAAATATTTTATGCCCCTTGTTCCAACAAATGCTAGTGAGACAAGTAGACATATTGAACATTAACTTAATTAGATAACCTTTCTAACTATATTCAGCCTATTTGGTGGGGATAAATACTAATGCAATGTTTTTCAAAACTATTAGGAGTATCATCTTTCCTTCGGTCCTTCTTATAACTTCATGGTTTTTAAGCCTTAAACTCCATAACTTTCTTTGACAATACATTTTACTGGTTATTTAAAATTTTGAAATTGTATTTACTTTCATTTTATTAGTGGAAGGGAGTAAGAATGTTAAGCATAAAAAATTAACAATTATTCTGTTCCATGAAATTAAAGATACTCATTGTCATTTGATCATAATTCATCGACATGATCTGCACTAACTAATTACTAAATTGAAATATAGATTTTCATAAGTTCTTCGCAGAATCAATGATCTAAATCTTTCAAGTTTGCATCATAAAAGTAGATTAAGACTTTAAGATCACCATGACCAATTTGGAATGTTTGTTAGTAACTTTAACATTAAGGAATAATATATATGGAGTAGTCGATCAAAGAAACCTCTAGAGTTTTTTTTTTTTGAACGGAACAAAATTTATTAAAACAAAACAGGTACATTTCATGGGAATTTCCTTCCCAAATGATCATTCAATACAATAGTATAGATAAAGAGTGGGCAGGAGGATTCCCAAGCAAACGTTGTGTTGTTGCCTTCCAATTGTTTTTCGACAGCATGCTTTGCCAGGCCATCAACAGCTTGATTTGCTTCTCTGTATATATGTGAGATGTAATTTTATTTGATGGTCTGTATTTGGTTCTTGATTTCTTCTATCATCATTTGAATGTACCACGGTGGTGTAATGTTCGTGGTTATATATTGAATTAAAGATAGAGAGTCAGCTTCAAATCAAACCTTATCCTGATTGTCTTTAGTAGCGATCCTTGTTGCTGCAAGTAGTGCCCAAGTTTCGGCAATCAATGTGGAAGTGATGCCAAGAAAGGTTGCGATCGCCGTGATGGTTTCTCCGGAGTGGTTACGACATATTACTCCCGCACCTACTGGTCCAGTTTCCCTTTTGTAGCTTCATCCGAGTTTCTTTTGATCCAACAATTTTGTGGTCTTGTCCATCCTACTTATATCTGGGCATAAGTTGTTTTTTTTCTGAAGCATCTCTGGATGATTTGGGTATTATTGTTGCAATTAAGATTGTGCCCATAGGAATTCATATGTCATAACTTTTGCAACCTAGAAAATGTGCTATGGGGCTCGGATTGTTTGTTTGTACACTCTTGCATTTCTTGCCAGCTATATGTGCCAAAGTAAGAAGCATTGTAAGGTCGAATCAGGATTATTTCCCCTAGAGTAGGTAGAATTTGTAGAAATTGTTGGGTCTTCTTAGTTTAGCTCTTTCTTGTTGGTGGCTTCCTGTTCTAATTGATGATTGTATTCTTACCTGATTGGTTGATGGTTGGGGGTGGTTTGGGGTAGTGGTGGAACTTAAGGGTGGTGGTAGTATTGTTATCTGGGGTGGGGTGGGTGGGTACAATGGGAAAGTCTCAGTTGGTGGTGAAATTGAATGAGACTGTAAATGAAATATCATGATGTCACATGTTCTTTTTGCTTGGTGCACATGAAAAGCATGTGTGGAGTTGTATAGTATGTGGGGCAAACATTTGTTAGTGTGATGTACCTTTGGTGGAGTGTCATGAATGTCGGAAGAGCTTCATGACTGACTTTTCACAAGAAAAGTCTAATTTTTGGTGGGCATTGGAAGTACCAGATTTTGGAGAACTGGGTGGTTTGGTTGTTTCTGGGTATGCTAGAAATTTTGTTTTGAGAAAGAAGTGCATAGCCTGATTTGGCCGTGTACTTACCTATCTTTGCATGGGGCCAAATATATTGATCACTGGTGGGTGGGTTGGGTGGGTGAATGATGATGATTTGTTGGGCAATTGAAGGAGGGAAAAATTGTTGGATGAGGGCCCGATTCCAGGAAAATGAGAATGGATTTATAAGTGTTCTTACCAAATCATTCTCGTTGGTAGGCATTGATGGTATTTTTTGTTGTGGATGAATCCATCTATCTTTAATTCATGTAGATAACCCGTCCCCAATTCTAATTAAGCAGTGATTCTGCATAAAAGAAGCGACACTCACCAGATTTTTCCAGAAGGAGCTAGCAGCTTGTGGTGGATTTTTAATAGCTGGAAAAATTGGTTGATCATTAAGGTACTTAGCTCGACAAAGGTTGCTCCAAATATCATCTTAGTCCTCATGTAGCTATCAAACTCTCTTAGCGCGCAGAACAATGTTATGATTTTTACTGGATTGATACCCAATCCCCTTTGGATTTTTGTTATGTTGATGATTTTCCAATTGATGGTGTGCATTTTCCTTGTATTTTGGTCATGTCCCAAAAAAAAATCTGGGTTATTCTATCGATCTACTAATGCACATAAGCTGGAAGGAGCTAGGTTTGCGTAAGATGGTTGGCTGTAGAAGTTAACGAATTTTTGATTAAGAGCATACGTCCTGCTTGGTTCAGGCATTTTTCCATTCAGCATTTAGCCTTTCTCTCTAAAAATCTAGTGTCTTTGGATCACAGCCACCAAAGTCAGAAACATAATAAAATCAAATCTCTGAAAATGAAATCATATCATATTAACAAATTGAACAAGGAATTAATACAAGTATCAACATGATGATTTAACGTGGTTCGACAATCAAATTGTCTACATCCACGGGTGGTAAAGATTTAGATAATTTTTTATTCATGTTTGTTTGTTACAAGATTATATCATATACATAATTAAAGTCAAACTAATCAAAGAACAATTGAACTATCAAATTAACACAAGTCTCATACCTAAACTCTTTGCTCTGATCCTATTCCTTATGTCCAATTTTCCTCAAATTTTTCCAGTCCCCCTTTCTGCTTGATAGTTTGGTATTTATAACAAATTTCAACGGGTCCCTCCAATCTAACTTTCCACCTATTAGTTCTTATCATGTCTTTGGAACGTATTGTATCCCGCAAGACTTATTTGTATTTCCCGCAAGACTTGATTTGTGTATTTAATATTTCTCTTAGTTTCTCGCTTAGTATCCCGCACTTCCTCTGCGGATCCTTACTCAAGTTGTTGTCTTTTGGATTTGGATGAACGTTGCGGTCTTATTAGAATTATGGCATGTCTGACATGTGGCCATGAAGAGTATTTTGTCATGCTTTAGTTTCTTTTGTTCCGCAACGTGAACAGCTGAGACGTGTCTCTCATGCATCGATGTTTGTCAGTTCCCTTTATTGTGTCAGGCTTTCCCGCAACTTGTGTGTCAGTCATGCAACGAAGCTATTTGTTTCGAGCAGTGTGCCATGCTTTCCCGCAACTAACGTGTTAATCATGCATCGATGATGTCTGTTTCAATACTTATCATAATTTCATATGTCTTTTTCAGTACTTCTCAAAGAGTCTTGCTTCAGTGTTTCTTGCTCCATCATAATCTGATACTCCTTCCATATACTTGAACACGTGTTGTCAAGGATTTAATACCCCTAAAATTTGCCCCTTTTTTCTTTTGAATTTTGACATAAAGTAAAAATTTGAAAAAGGAAAAATATTTATTACTTTTTCTATTTTTACGCCCGTAATAAAAAAAATTCCCACGTTCGGCTTTACTCTTCTCGATTCTCATGCCATTAATAAATTTTCTTCCCACGTTTCTGTCAGTTGGCGGTTTTCGAGGAAATCATATCTCTGATAAAGTTTCTCTCTCTTTCACTTTCGACGGTTTCATCAGTTTCAGTCTTCTCTTGTTTAATGTTAGTCACTTCTCTCATTTCATTCTTTATATTCTTTGTTTTCTTCTTCTTAAAGTTTTTTTGCTTTTCATTCTTATGAACTTTTCAAAGATTCCTCAGTGATTTTTCATTCTTCTGAACTTAGCGATTAAGGATTTTTTGCATCGGGATCAAGTCTTCTTTTCGTTCAATCATTTGATTTTCCTTCTGTCTTTTACTTTGTTACAGGTAATTCTCTTAACTTTTTCCTTAAGGTATTTATTTAATTATCGATTTCTTTGACTGAATCTTTTAGAGTAATCAGTGATGATGATGATGTTGATGATGTTCTTGTTTATCAGTTTATTATTTGTTGGAGTGAATGGTGATAATGTTGATGATGATGATGATGATATTTTTGTTTTGATGTTTGGTTGTTTTAGCATGATCCTTTTATTTTCTTGATCAGAAAATTACTGGTCTGTATTTTGATTCAATGAACATCTTGTTGTTCTCTGCTTTGTAACATTTCTGTTTTGTTCTTGCTTTTGATCATGGTGTACTTATCTTCTCTTATTTTCGTATGATAGATAAAGATTTATCATGACTGGAAAGAATGATAACAAAGTTGCTGGTGGTGCTTCTCATCAAGATGATCATCCTTTAGATAGGAAGTCATCCCGCCATGCTGTGATGAGGAAGAAGGGGGTAGATGAATCTGGTAGTTCAGGAGTTCAACCTTCAAACTTAATAAAGTCAGCAAATGTATCTGTTACTGCCAGCAAACCAGCTTCTAAAAGTAAGCGGTTAAACGAAAACTTGAGTTTTAGGTCGATGAACCTTGCGGAATTTAAAAAGAAGCACAATCTTCAGCAATTTAAAGTTTCCTTCTACGATCCTGCTGAAGGGGATGAAATTCGGTTGGAGATGATGGAAAAGTTTAAGTACCGCAACAACAGGATGTTAATACCCACAGGAGCATTGGATGCGGGCTTACAACTTCCTCTGTACCAGAACGGGAATTCTTTTCAATTTGAGGTTCTCGCAAGCCGTAATAGGTCTCAGCACGGTTTAGCCCGATCTGTTACCCAATATAACGGGAATTGGTGGCGCGTGTTGAATGAATGTAGTATGCGTAGCAAGGGAAAAACCAACTTCACATGTTATGTTCCTGACCCTGCGGAACGTAAACACTACACGGTAGATAACTTTCATGCTACATATGCGGAAAACATAGCTGTGAAGAATTATATGAAATGGAGTGTCGGTCTGGGCCGCTGAGGTGGTGAAGGATTCCGTTTGCTATGGGAGATTGATAATTCCAAGTTAAAATTCATCCCACGGACGCGGGATCCTTTAAAGGAAAAAATCCGCGATGATCATGATTTTAAGTGGTATCGCACTCCTCTGACCATCGAAGGTCCATGGGTCTTCGGGTTCATCCAAGAAAGCGTGGTTTACAACCTTCTAATGCGTTTTGATGCTTACTGCCCTTGGCGGTTGAACTTTGAAGGCTTCGCTTTTTCGCTTGTCAATATGGTACTTAAATTCTCTCTATCTTTTTATATCATGCTTTAATCATTGTTTAATTGTTTTTCTTCTTTTTTATAGCCGCAAACCGTAAGGGGCGCAAAAGGTGATTCGGGGGTTAAGTGTAAAGCCGCAACTCCTTCAGAAAAGGTATTGATTTATCCAAATGAGTTCTAATGATCCTTATGAGTTTTATTTAATGAGTTCTTGCGGTATATTGATAGGGTCGGAAGAAAGCTAAGGCTACGCCCCGTGCTTCCACTGACAGAGAAGAGGGAGAAATTCGTAATTCTTCCCCTAATCAACCAATTTTGAGAGCTGAGGATAGCTCTGTTTCTAATAGAAATGAAGAAGAGCAGACTGTTCCCCTTCAAATAAAAAAATTTTGAGTCTGCGGAATTAGTTGGTGCTGTGGAAGAAACTACAGATGTTGTGGTCAGTTTTCCGCACCAAGCTGCTGATCCCGAGCCTTTCTTTCTTTCTCAACTCGCTCCCTTGTTTGGAGATGATCTCCTCGAACCTTTTTCAAGTGAAGATGATTCATCTGATAAAGAGGATATCCCCATTCAAGGTGAACCGGGAAGTGTTGCAGTCGAAGAAGGCGAGCAGGCAAACATTATGGTAGCAGATGAGTCGGCAAATACTAGAGCAGTAGAAAGTGAACCAGCAAATACTATGGCTGAAACTGCTCCTACCGTAGTTAATGTCGCAAGCGTAGCTGTCGCTGATGTAGTGCGAAATGAAGAAATCCCGCAGAAGAATAAAGGCAAAGGAATTGTGGGGGATTCAAATCTCATGGACAAGGAAGAAGAAGCCTTCCGTTGGTTTATGTCAAAGGAACTACTATCTGTTCCGTGCGATTCTCTGCCGGTGGAATCAGATAGTCCTTCGGTCGCTAACTTGCGGGAGTACATGCGGTCTGCACCGTATGACGTGGTGAAAGATGCCTGGATAAGAGGTCAAGGCCAACCCGTCGACCCATCCTTCTATATAAATCAACCTTATTCTCTTGCAGAGACAATTGTGCTTGCAGATGGTGAAGTGTATTCTTTCCCGCAACAAGCTCTCTTGCAGGTATTCTTATTGTTTTAATAACCTTAGATTTCGTTTTATTTTCATTTTTATTTATAACTTTAATCATGTAAATTGCAGCTTGCTTATGGTCAAAATGCCGCACATATAGCTTATAAATTTTTTAAGGGCCGATCCATGATGATGGAGACCCAATTTAGAACTGTGGAAGAAGAAGCTGCGGGTTTAAAGTGGGAAAATGATGCGCTTCATCAGCAGTTGCTTGATCTTGGAAATCAAGGTTTAATTCTTTTCCTCTCGTCAATTTTCTTACTTTATTTACATGTTTTCTGAATTACTTTGTGGGATCAGCGGGGGATTCAGACCTTGTGACTAGGCTGCAACATAGAGTTAAACGCTTGACAGATCATGTTTTAAAGGTCAATAATGAAAATGTGGGAATCAAGGCAAGATTTAGTGACCTCCTTGATAGAAATAATCTAGTCACACTGAATAATGAATCATAAGTGAAGCACCGGCTTTTATATGGAGAGTATATCCGCAAGAATGAGGAGTTTAATGCTACTTTACTATGGACTAAGGATTGCGTTCTTGAAGCGCGGGCACGATCTGAGAGATTGGAAAAAGAGAATCGCACACTCTGTGTGGAGCGCCAGAACATCCTTGCGGGACTTTCTCGTTCCGACTCTCATCACAACTCTCATCTTTCTCTTTATATGGCGCAACTAATTAAGGATAGAGATAGCCGCACTTGCGGATGCTCATGCCAAAGGGAACACACTTGCGTATGCTCAAGCCAAAATCCACAGCTTATCTGATTCCGTACTCCATCGTGAGAGTGATATTTTTCGCTTACATAGAGAGATTAAAAAATGTACAAAGGAGTATAACTAGTTGCGGGACAATGATTACTGAAATAAGGAGAGTTAAACCAGTGTCGTCAAGATCTTCAGCAACTCACTGCAAATTATCATAAGTTTTCAGGAGAATATGATTTTCTTGATGTTTCCAGAGACGCAATGGCCCACGAACTAAAAGAGTTTGAATCCCTCGCAAGAAGTATCTTATTTTTCCTGCATACTTGAAATTGAATACTATTTCCGCATTGATTAACCTATTATTTTTGTTACAGGTTTTGAAAGAAAATTCAAAGATGCAGCCGCAAGAGCTGCTAAGGCTGAAAAAGAGCTTGGTGCTGCCAATGCTAAGGTAGAAGAAATCAAAGGGCAGCTGGAGCTTTTGACTACCAAGGCTAATGAGGCACAAAGTCATCTGGAACTTTTATCGTCTCAAAACAAAGAGGTGGAGGACAAATGGAAGCAGGAGACTCTGAAGGCTGAAATCTTAGCCTGGGACTTGTCTTCAGAGCGAGGAAAAATAAATTTTTGGAAATGGAGTGTCCAAAAATCTTCCACCGAGGTAGATCAGTGCAAGAAGGACTTATATTTCTTGGTTGAGGGTCGAAGCTCGAGTTGGAATTGCAAAAGCGGTCAACAGCACTCTTGATAGAGTTAAGGCCGATGGATTTACCAAAGTCTACATCCGCAAGGAAATCCCTCACAATCCTCCTTTTAGTGTAAAACATCTCGCTCCTCAGTTTTTTCCTTTGTTTTCCTGTTGTTTAGTTCTTCCTTTTTTCAAATTGTACTTGCGCTTTCCTTTTGACTCACATTATTATTCCTGCAAAACAATTTTAAATAGAGTAATTTTGTATTTGGGTCGTAAGTTTTGGTATGATAGAGTGTTTGGGTTGTAAATTTGTCCAGTGGTGTGTTTGGGTCGAAAGACCGTCAGTCAACGTGGTCAAGATAACCGTCCGTTAGACCCACAATTTATAAGTTTGCCATTCCGTTAGCATAATCATTTCTCGCCGATTAATTGCCGATTAATTGAAAAATCGCCGATTAATTGCAATTAATTGCTGATTAATTGAAAAAACGTCAATTAATCTCTGAGGCCTTTTCCATTTTCTGTTTTCCTGTTTTCCTGCCTGCAAAGAAAAAACTAGAGGGAGGGAAAAACAACGATCAATTAGGGGTTTTAGAAATTGAGCCCAAATTGAAAAGGATTTTACTAATATTAATCGATTATCAACATAACAATCAAGCCTATGATGAAGAACAGTGTTTTTAGGTAAGTAATTTTGTTAATTTTTTGTTTTGTTTTTAGGGTTTTGACAATGGGTGGTAAGGGTTTTTAACTTTTAAGTAGTAGAGTTCTTAAATTTTGGGTTTCTATAGTTTTTGTTGGCAAATTTAAAGCCATACTTTGATCTTGCTTCTATGATTGTGATTGATTTGGAGAATGAATGAAATCATCTGTTTGTACACAGGTTGGTGAATGATGAGGGTAGTTCTGAAGATGAAGACTACATTCCAAGAGTAAGGAACCTTGACTTAGAGATGTGTGATGAAGAAAGTTCATATTACACAGGAAGTGAGAGTGATGAAGGGGATGATGTACCTACTGATGCTGATAATGAAGTGGGTAAAATTAATTATCAACTAGTTTTTTTGTATAGTGATGAAGCTGAGGTTTGTAGACTTGAAGAAATTGATCATGGTGAGTTCATTAAAAGCACCCAAAATCTGTATGAAAATGAAGATGTGGATGATGAGTTTCGTGTTGCAAAATCTCCCACAGATCAGTTATATATTGGCATGGAATGGCCAACATTTATTCACTGTAGGAAGTACTTGAGAGAGTTAGCAATTAAGAGGCATTTTAGTATTAAAAAGATAATGAATACTGAAAAAAAGGCAAGAATGGAGATGTGCAGCTGAAGGATGTACTTGGAGAGTTAACTGTTATCCAAACCTTTGATAAGACCACATTTAGGTGCAAATCTGGAGACTTGAAACATAAATTTAAACCTAAAGGTGTGTGCTCCTTTTTCATGTCTCATTATTTTGTGCTTATGGAAATGTTGATGTTTGTTGTTTGTATACAGGTTTGAAAAATGCTATGGCTAATGCAAGATGGGTTGCTTCAAAGATAATGGGGTATGTTTCTGACCACATTGACTGCAAGCCTTCACAAATTAAAGATAGGGTGAAGAGAAAATATAAAGTGGATATCTCATATTGGACTGCTTGGCATGCTAGGCACATATGTCTAGAGAAGGTTTTTGGGTCATTTGAAGACAGTTATAGGTAGGTTTTTAGGTCATTTGAAGACAGTGTCTTTTTGTTTTCTTTATTTTTGATTTGATTTTTTGATTTTATTTTTTTTACAGGCAAGTACCAGAACTGTGTAGACAAATTCAATTAGCAAATCCAGGCAGTGTGCAACTTGGAGTAAAGAAGGTGTGAAATGAACAATTTGCAGGGCTGTTCATTATGTACAAGGCTAGTCTAGATGGTTTTCTTAATGGTTGCAGATTGATTATTGGATTAGATGGTACCTTTTTAAAAGGGAAGTATGCAGGAATGATCTTGGCTGATATGGCTTTGGACAACAATAATGGTATATTTCCCCTTGCCATATATTTTTGCAGAAACGAATGCAAGGAAACTTGGAATAAGTTCTTGTCTATTCTTGAGCCACATGTGACCATTCAAGATAAGCCAATTACATTTATTTAAGAATCAGCAAAAAGGTATTACACCAGTTTTTTAGCAATGCACATTCTTAGTTAACATTGTTAGTAACAGTTAACATTGTTGTAATTTGATTATGCTTTTTTTAAGGTTTAATTGATGGTGTGGCTAGACAATTTGCACATGTCAAACACTATCATAGGTTTTGCTTCAGACACTTGTACAAGAACATGAAGATGAAGCACCCTGGCGCTTATTTAGAGGAACTTGTTTGGAAGGCAGCAAAAAGCTACAACGAGATAGATTACCAGTTTTGGATGCAACAAGTGGAAGACTTGAATCAAGAAGCCAAAACCTGGTTAGAATCTCATCCAAAGGAAGAATGGACAAGGTACAAGTTTGATCATACTTCTAGATGTGAGCATATCACTAAAAATTTCAGTGAGTCTTTTAACAAATGGATTCTTAAATTGAGGGCAATGCCTATATGCAAGTTAGTGATGGAGTTTGAGAAACTAGCCATGCAAATTTTTTACAATAGAGAGCAACTAGCCCTCACTTGGGATCAAGATGGGTTAATAGAGAGAGCTGGGAATAAATTGAAAAGGCACAGAGAGAATGTGCATTGGTTTAAATGTTATCCATCGACTAGAACTGTTTGGTTGGTTGAAAATAATGAGAGTATGACTTGGAAAGTGGACTTGACTAAGCATGAATGCAAATGTGGAGCATGGCAAGTTGGTGGTCTGCCATGTGTGCATGCAATGGCTGTCATTTTAGAAGTAGATGAGGATGAGTACAGGTAATTCCTAAACAAGTACATGTCTTTTTGTTACTTTTTGTCTAAAAATTCTTACTTTGTGTTACTTTATGTTTGTTTACATTTTTGTGGATCAATGTCATTTTGTTAGCAAATACATGGCAACTTATGCTGGCAATATAGAGCCAATAGCCAATCTAGTATATTGGCTTGAGGTATGATTTCTAATCCAATATATTTTGTGTTTCATTTAACTACTCCAATAGAATGTATAAATATGAACTTAATATTGGCAAATATAGCTCCCTGATGCTTATAAGGTAAATCCTCCAAGAATCGTAAGACCAGTTGGTAGGCCAAGATCGTAAAGAAGGCGAAAGAGGAATGAGCAACTTGGAATACAAAGGGGAATGAAACAATGTGGAGTCTGTAAAGAGTGGGGCCATAATAGAATTGGTTGCAAATTTCAACCTGAGGGTCATCCATCCAATGTTGGTAAGTGGTAGCTATCAGAATCTCTTTTGTACATTTCACTTTCTTGAACTGTGAATGAACCATATGTTAATCCATGACACCAGTACCTAGCTCATCCATCTAATGTATGATATATTAGTCTTAGGTGTCCATATATATCGTGGACCACATGATAGGAGGCCTCTTATCAGTGATGGAGCCGCAATTCCTAGACCAGCACCTACATCCAGAATATATACGACTACATGTATTAGGCCAACTAATGGAGGAGTACCTAGAGGTAGAATTCCACCTATGGCTGACATTACAATTGGTAGAGGGAGACCTGGTGCTATTGCAAGAGGTAGAGGTGGTGCAGCTGGTACTACAAGTGCAGCTGTAAGAGAAAGAGGGGGTGGTGTTGCAAGGGGAAGAGGAAGAGGTACTCATAGTGCTACTGCATCTCAATCATCTCAGGCATCTACAATCACACAACAGCCTACTACATCAACAAGGCCTGCTTCCCTTTTGGGGCACAGTCAAGACCAACCACAGCTAAAGAAAACCAACAATTCTACTTTTGGGGTTAAATGGTATTAGGTATGTTACTTTTGTTATTGGCTATCTACTTATCTCAATGAAGCTTTAAACTACTGCAATTAAACTCTCCTAGCAGTTTTTAACTTTGTTTTTTATCTTGTCAAACCAAATACTCTACTCTACAATTGTATAACTTGTTTAAATCCTTAAAAATCTTATTTTGTTGTGATGCCAATGTGTTTTTTGTTAAGTTTTCTTGTTATGGTGGTGAATGCAATGGTTCTAGTAAATATTGAACTGCAGGCAGGAAATTACAGGACTATAACCCAGGAAAACAGAAATTGGAAAAGGCTTCAGAGATTAATTGACGTTTTTTCAAGTAATCGACGATCTTTCAATTAATCGGCAATTAATCGGTGTTTTTTCAATTAATCGGCAATTAATCGGTGTTTTTTCAATTAATCGGCAATTAATCGGCAATTAATCGACGAGAAATGATTATGCTAACGGAATGGCAAACTTGTAAATTTTGGGTCTAACGGACGGTTATCTTGACCACGTTGACTGATGGTCTTTCGACCCAAACACACCACTGGACAAATTTATGACCCAAACACTCTATCATACCAAAACTTACGACCCAAATACAAAATTTCTCTTTTAAATATATATATTGATTGTTAGTGCATTGATTGAGTGCGTATTGATTAACCACAAGGAAATTTTGTACCTTGAGTTACTTTGAGGGTTGAAGCGCATGTAACTTCTCTCTGGCCAGGAAGAAATTAGGATGCGGTCCTAGAACACCTCCTTAAATAGAGAGTACCTGATAGGATAATTAATGTCATGTTAGGAATCCTTGTGGCGAAAGATCCAATAGTCATACACTCATAAACATTTATATGGACTCTCTAAAGAGATTGCATTTGTTCTGCTTTACCTAGTATGAAGCCAAATTATTGTATGATTGCATTGTTGGTTAGGGGTAATATAGTTTGAGATATTGCGCGTTCCAAAGATGCCGTAAGATTTCTCCATTCATATTATGCAAGTGGTATGAACTTTGTCCCACAATATCTTTTGTATGATATATGGCCTTCCCCATGTGGGTGCAAATTTTGTTGCTTTTTTGTCTCTTTGATATTCTGGTATTTGTCGCAGTACATACTGCCCTTCAACAAAATTCTGCAAATTGACTTTCTTTTTATATTCTCTTGTCAGTCTTCTTTGATAATTCTCCATTCTTTGGAACGTAACCTCCCTTCTTTCTTCTAAGTCATCCAACTTCTCAAGCATTAAATCTGCGTTTAAATTAATTCCCATGCTTCTGTCCTTGTTGTAGGTAAAATAATTTTTGTTGGAATAACTGCTTCCCCCCCATAAGTAAGAAGAAATGGTGATTCTCCAGTGGCTTCTCTTCTTGTCGTGCGATAGGCCCACAAAGTGTTATGAAGTTGTTCGAACCACCGTTTATGATGACCATCTAGAGTTTTTTTTAGATTCATGGCAATGCTTTTATTTGTAGCTTCCGCTTGTCCGTTACTTTGAGGATAAAGCGGAGTGGACTTGTTCTTTTGAATATTAAATGCCTCAAAGAGCATATCAATATTTTTCCCTTGTAATTGTTGCCCGTTGTCTGAGACTATAGCTACCGGGATTCCGAATCTGTAAATTATATTTTCGAATAAAAACTTGAAAACATCCGTATCCCTAATACGAGCAAGAGTTTTGGCTTCAACCCATTTAGTGAAATAATCAGTTGTCACAATTAAATATTTTCTTTTTTGTGTGCCTTCCACTAAGGACCCAACAATATCTACTCCCCATTTTCAAACGGCCATGGGCTGAGTACAGAATTGAGTTTTGTTGCGGGAGCTTTAATTCTCTTCGCAAAGTGTTGGCATTCTTCGCATATTTTTTCCAAGTTCTCCGCATCTTTATGCATAAACTGCCACTAATATCCTTGTGTTTTTGCTTTCAGTGCAAGTGATCGTCTTCCACTATGATTTCCAGCATCTCCATAATGAATATCTGTGAGAATATGTTTTCCTTCTTTTTGTCACAAACACCGAAGTAATGGTCCCAAAAAGGAACTGCGATACAAAATTTAACCCCGCAACTGATAATTTACAGATTTTGATTGCACTTTCCTTGCCCCTTTATTGGCTGCGGGCAATATCCTATTTTATAAGTACTGAAGTATCGGGAGCCTCCAATCCTCTTCAGATGATTCATTTTCAGGTTTCAGTGGAAGGCTCGCATTATCTTTAATGGTTGCATCTTCAATATCTTCACCAACTTCTTCTTCCATGTTTTCGACTACCATAACTTTATTGATGGCTCATATATTCGCCCAATTTTGACTACTGAAGTATTTTGATCTTTTACCATTGAAGAAATAATACTAATGCATCAGCATGGCGATTTTTATCTCGGGACAAATATCAAAAAATTATGTTTGGAATTTGGGATGCCAATTTTTGAACAAGATTCTTGTATTCTATCAAGTCTTCATCAAGTGCTTGATACTTCAATTCAACCTGCTGAATTATCAGTTGTGAATCACTTGTAAGCCGCACATCATTTATTCTCAACTCGATGATAAGCCGTAAGGCATGAGCCACAGCCTCATATTCCACTATATTATTGGTGTGTTCACCGAATTCAAGACAAAATGCATGTACCATGCGATCTCCTGTTGGGGTTGTAATCACAATTCTGATTCCCGCTCCTTCTTAATTTCGTGCCCCATCAAAAAATACTTCCCATTTGTGGAGTTTGTAGAACTCAGTATATCTTGGGAATCATCATCTTCTATTCCGGGCAAACCTTGAATTTCAAAATCGGCATCGAGTGGTAAATCCGCAAGGAAATCTACCAAGACTTGTGATTTTTGTGCAGTTTGTATTTCAAATATGATGTGGAATTATTCTAATTGTGCATTCCATTTTGCTATTCTCCCTACTTTTCCCACATTCTTTAGTACAGATTCTAACGGGGCTTTATTTGGTACCCGCACATAGTGTGTTAGAAAATATGTACGCAACTTTTGTGAGGCAAAAACCAGTGCTAATACCAATTGTTCAATTTTGGTGTAACTCCTCTCTAGAAGGTTGAGGGTTTTACTGATGTAGTACACTGGTTTCTCTACTTTCTCATTTGTTCGTACCAATACCGTACTTAGTGCATCTTCTGTTGCTGCTATGTATAAGGCCAGTACCTCTTCAGGCTCTGGTTTTTGTAATGCGGGTAATGTAGCGAGATAGGCTTTGATGTTTTGGAAAGCTTGCTCACAATTTTCGTTCCATACAAATTTACTTTTCTTTTTCAAGGTGTCAAAAAAGGGCTTACATCTGTCCGATGATCTGGCAATGAATCTGCTAAGTGCGGCCAAACAACCATTTAATTTCGGGACTTCTTTTACATTCCTTGGTGATGGCATGTTGACAATTGCTTGTATTTTTGTCTGATCAACTTCAATCCCTTTTTTGGTGACCAAATACCCAAAAAACTTTCCTGACGTAACTCCAAAAATGCATTTATCTAGATTGACTTTCATTTTGTATTTTCGTAAGGCCTCAAATATTTCTCTCAAGTCTTGTAGATGATGGTTTGAAAGTTTAATTTTTATCAACATATCATCTACATAGACTCCCAGGGTGCGGCCTATCCATGGTTTAAAAATTGCGTCTACCAATCGCTGATAAGTTGCTCCTGTATTCCTTAGCCCAAATGGCATTGTGGTATAGCAGTACAAACCGTGTGGAGTGAAAAATGCAGTGTGTTCTTGATCTTCTTTAGCTAGAGCAATCTGATTATACCCTGAATGCCCATCCATGAAGGATAAAACCTTATGTCCTTCAACCGCGTCCACCAACTGATCAATGTTGGGAAGCGGATAACTATCTTTTGGGCATGCCTTGTTCAAGTTGGTGAAGTCTATACAAATTCTTACTCCCCCATTCTTTTTTGGTACAATCACCATGTTATATATCCAAGTTGGGTATCGTACCTCTCGAATAAATCCCGCATCCATGAGCTTCTTTAGTTCTTTTTCAAATGGCAAGTGATATTCGGGTGCCACTTTGCGTATGCGCTGCCGAAAAGGTGTAGTACCCGGATGTATATGCAACTCATGACGGACAATATTTGAATCAATTCCTGGCATATCCTCCATTTTCCATGCAAAATATCCACATAATCTCTTATTAGAGTGACCAAATCATGTTCCCTTTCCGATTCCATTAATGTTCCAATCTTGATCATTCTCGGGAATTCTTCTGTTCCTATGTTGATATTCTTGGTTTCTTCAATTGTTGTAAAAGTGGATTTGGGACCCCCTAAAAGTGTGGGAGCTCCCTTTATTGCTATTCTGGGATACTGCTTCTTTAGTTTTTGGCATGTTTGCTTCTGATGAAGTATTTCCATTTGTTTCATTCACCGATTCTTTAGCCGCGGTCTCAATCAAATATTGACTTATGGCTTCTTCTTTGGCTTTTATCTTTCGTTCTTTCTTTCTATTTTGTTGTTGCTGAACTCGTTCCTCATTCATACGAATTTCTGCGAGGATACAAGATTTTACAACTTTCTGATCCCCTTTTATCTCCTCTCCCCTTGCGGTGTCGGGAATCGCAAGTATTGGTGATACGTTGAGGTCACTCCTTTCAATTGGTGGACCCAGTGTCTACCAATGATGGCATTATATGGACACGGTGCCTCCACTACACTGAATTTAGTCAAAAAATTTATTGGTCCTTCCATAACATCAAGTAAAATTTCCCCTTTTGGTTTTGAGGCTATCCCATTAAACCCATGGATAGCGTAGTAAGAAGGTGTAAGTTGATCATCCTTGAATCCCATTTTTTGGAATGTATCATAAAATAAAACATTTAGGGAGCTTCCCCCATCCATGAGGATCTTTTTGACATTCCATTCTGATACTGGCAGAGTGAGCACCAACGGATCGTTATGTGTTTCAATTTACTGGTCAACCTTGTCCGCATGAAAAAGTTAACGGGGAAGCCATCCATTCTTCCTATGTTTCTGTGACTTTGCCCGTAACTTTGAGACTTCAGGCCCGTGAACCTTTTTACGCAGCTTCTTGTCAATAGCTGAGTTCATAGATGATTGACTCGACTCGGTATAGGAAATCATATTAATAGTTCGGTTATTTTGTGGAATATTTACAGTTTTTCCCATGTTGAGTCTTGGTGGAGGATTTGGAAAATAAAAAAATTCTTTCCAACTCTCTCATATCGATCAATTTTTGGACTTGCAACTTCAAATTCCTGCATCTTCCTGTGGGATGGCCCTGCAAGCAATGATATTCACAATAATCCTTTGAATTTTGTGTGTGTGATGGTTGCTTTCCTTTTTCCCAAGGCCATTGAAAATCTTGCTTGTTCTTAATTGCATTTAGAATTTGTGAGCATGAGGTGTTGAGTTTAGTGACAACTCGATCCTCAAATTGGCGGTTGAACTTTCTTTAATCATCTGCCTTACCTCGTTTGAATTCGATATCAGGATTTTCTCCCGCAACCCTTTTTCCGGAACTTGTTGATGGTTCTACAAAATTTGCCCTGTTGGAAACCCTCTGATGTTGGAAAATTATTCTCGGATGTTGTTTTTGAATATCCTGCAACCTTGCATATTTTTCAATAATTTCCCTGAGATCCCCTTCGGTTTTGGGATTTTTTCCATAAATATCTTCAAAGAGTGGGCTCATTCGGTTGGCTATCCCCCATTTGTAGCAGTTAATAGAAATTTCTGGATTTACATTCCCTATTACTTGATAGATCGCCTGCCATCGATCTGTATAGTCTCGGATAGTCTCCTCTGCCCAAGACGCAAGGGCAAACAACTTGTCCATCCCAGCGTCTGCGGGTTTATTATACATGTATGTTTCCAAAAATTTACGAGTCAATTGTGCATACGAATGTATGGACCCTTCCGGTAAATTACCATTCCATGTTAATGCTGACCCTTTCAAACTTGAAGGAAAATATCTATACATGATAGTATCATTCTATTCCCAACGGGTCATATTGCGATTGTAGTATTTTAAGTGAGCCGCTGGATCCTTCGTCCCATCATAACATTCAAAGATGAGAATATTGCACTTATGCGGGATAGACGCATGCGCAAGGTGTGAGGCCAATGGTGTTCTACTTGCCTCTTTTAGCACTTCTTCAAGTCGTCCTCCCTCCTGTTTATTTTTCAAAGTTTTGATTTCTGCTCTCATTTGTTCCAAGTCCTCTAAATATCTTTGCCATTTGTTGTTTTGCGGCTCTGAATCATCAAAATACATCCTATCTGACTCATACCGCTGATTTATCTTGTTTTGTCTTGAATGAAAATACGTATCATGTGCGGGTTCCACTACCATCACGCTTTGATCTTGATTAATTCTTGTTTTACTTTTTGCGGATCTGTTTGAGCTTGCCTCTTGCCCCTGTATCCTGGTAACAGATGCTTCTGCATCTTGTTGGGCTTTACTTCTAAGCATTTGATTTTCTTGGGTCAAACTTATATAAACATTTTCTTCGTCCCATCATAACATTTTTGAAACCTTGCGCATTTCATTCATTTCTTCAAGTAGTTGATTAATGGGGTCATCCCTATTTTGTGACTCTTCTTCATGTGGTTGATTAATTGATTGATTATTTGGATTATTTTCTTGAGCATCCAAGGGTTGTGGTCCTTGGGATTCTTCTACTATTTCTCTTTCTGGAAGAGTCTCTATTGTCTGGTTTCCCAAATTTCTTATATCACCATCTTGTTCTTGTACGATTCCATTTGCAACTGTTTCCATTTATGTAATTTCTTTTGGAATATTATAATATCTTCTTTGTTCAATCTGGTGGTGTCGTGGAAGTTTCTTTGTCAATGTTCTAACAAGAGTTCCGATAATGAGATATGTGTTTCATAGAACTTTAACATTAGTAATATACATATAAAACTATTTGACTGATAGAAACATCTTAGCTAAAATTTAATTTACCACATAATAGCTAGATAACTTTCAAATTTAACCTAGATTTTATACGTTCATCAAATCATTTTTTGCAAACATATCAAAAGCAAGCTCAGAAATTCAATTCAAGGCTTATTTTATTGTTTTAACAAGAATCAAAACTAGGTAGTTTTAGTATAATTTTACTTTATTCAAACAATTGAATCGGAGGTATATAAACTTAATAGCTTCACGCTTAATTCTTTTGCAAAATCGTTATAAAATATAATATTATGGTGGGAGTTTATAAACAAAGTTTTCAAACCCATGATTAAAAGAACATTAAAAATAAAAGGTATCAATTAAAGAAATGTTGTATAAGATTATAACAGTTAAACTTATATAAACATTAATTGAAAAGAATTCTCATTAATAATGTTGTAATAGAGGATTTCATAGGATAACAAAATTCAAAGTTTCAAAAATGAAGATTTGGACAGGTAGAATAAATTCTTTTATCTATCCCTGTTTCTAGCGCCAAATTGTGATTACCAAAAATCTAGTGTCTTTGGATCACAAACATCAAAGTCAGAAACATAATAAAATCAAATCTCTTAAAATGAAATCATATCATATTAACAAATTGAACAAGGAATTAATACAAGTATCAACATGATAATTTAACGTGGTTCGACAATCAAATTGTCTACATCCACGGGTGGTAAAGTTTTAGATCATTTTTATTCATGTTTGTATGTTACAAGATTATATCATATACATAATTAAAGTCAAACTAATCAAAGAACAATTGAACTATCAAATTAACACAAGTTTCACACCTAAACTCTTTGCTCTGATCCTATTCCTTATGTCCAATTTTCCTCAAATTTTCCAGTCCCCCTTTCTGCTTGATAGTTTGGTATTTATAACAAATTTCAATGGGTCCCTCCAATCTAACTTTCCACCTATTAGTTCTTATCCTGTCTTTGGAACGCATTGTATCCCGCAATACTTATTTGTATTTCCCGCAAGACTTGATTTGTGTATTTAATATTTCTCTTAGTTTCTCGCTTAGTATCCCGCACTTCCTCTGCGGATCCTTACTCAAGTTGTTATCTTTTTGATTTGGATGAACATTGCGGTCTTATTAAAATTATGGCATGTCTGACATGTGGCCATTGAGAGTGTCTTTTCATGCTTTAGTTTATTGATAGACACATTTTAGTGTCTAAATTACACCTTAATTTCTAGTGA
>JAJJMC010000788.1:777675-794369 GCA_023531435.1 Papaver californicum | reverse complement strand
CAAGTTCGAGAATCGAACCTTTATTTACCACTTCTAAAATCACATCATTTATTTTGTTCCGCAACGTGTACAGCTAAGACGTGTCTCTCATGCATCAATGTTTGTCAGTTCACTTTACTATGTCAGGCTTTCCCGCAACTTGTGTGTCAGTCATGTAACGAAGCTATCTGTTTCGAGCAGTGTGCCATGCTTTCCCGCAACTAACGTGTTAATCATGCATCGATGCTGTCTGTTTCAGATGTCTGTTTGAATACTTATCATAATTTCAGATGTCTGTTTCATTACTTCTCAGAGAGTCTTGCTTCAGTGTTTCTCGCTCCATCATAATCTGATACTCCTTCCATATTACTTGAACACGAAGGATTTAATAACCCTACAGTCGTGATGGTGACTCTGTTGATGGATATTGAGGTAAATAATGATTAGCTGCAGTGTTTGTTCGAAGGAGTAGGAGCAATGACTTGATTCTGTGTTGATATGAACTGGTTCGAGATTTAATGATGGTATAGGTTGATATTGTGATCTGTGATGATCATGATGATTTCTGGTAAATGGATTTGAAGATCGAGAATGGTGTAGTAGGATTAGTGAGGCTATTAAGGAGCTTGGGTATTAGAATAGTGATGGAAGTTGAGAATTAATGGAGGCGTTGTTGGCTTGTGAATGAGGTAGTGATGTTGTTACCGTAAGTCTTGTTCTGATGGGTGAATGAAAAGTTTATGGGAAGAAGAGTTCGGCTCCAGGATGGATACGCAGATAGAATCGACAATGGATACTACCAATTTAGTTCGAGGCTGAGATGGTATTGAACTTGAAGGAAAGAAGAACAAGTCTGAGTTGCTGATGGAAGATATGAGCAGTAATGGCTCGATCTAGTGGAGGTCGTTGTTGGTTCGGAAAGGGTTGAGCGAGAAGTCTGGTAATTAGAGAATTTGATTGTGGTACAAAGACCTAAGTTGTTAACGGAGAACAGATAGGAATTGAGCGTGTGATGTATTTCAGGAAAGAATAAGGTAGAGGCGGCTGTAAGCCGTGTTTGTTTCGAAAACATTATGGTCGGTGCTAATACCTATCGAGAGTCCTAATCAGCTACAAACTCTAATATATTCGGTGCCTAGAATTCTATAAATAGGGGTCGTGAGTTCTACTTCGAGGGAGAGCTGGACGTACAGAGAAGATCTTCGCGTACAGAAAAAAGGCAGAAAAGTTTTTGGGCGAGAACACCTTTGACGCTGAAGTTGGAGAAGTCATGAACAGAAAAGAAGGGTTTAGCTATTTCTTTCTCGTCTTCGATTTCAATTATATTCATTATTTTCTTAATCAATTTTTAATGGCTTTTAAGAAATCCATGTCTAGCTAAATCTCTTTGTTAGGGCGAAAGGATGAACTTGTAGAGATAGATTTTCTTGTGTTTCAAAACTAGGGTTTTCAACTATAAAAGCTTAATGTCAATGTTTTATCTCTATTTCAGTGTTTTACTTTCTTAATGATTTTTCGTATTCTATGTCATGCATAGTTCATCGTTTGATTAGTAAAAGAACTCGTTGACCCTTTCGTGATAATCGTTTTATGAATATTCTTTGAATATTTATGCCACGTATACTTAATACTTCGAAATCCTATCTTAGGTTGAGAACAAACAATTTTTTTTAAAAATTCTTTTCTTCGATTCTTAAACGAAATATCTTCTGTGTATTAGTAGCTAGATTTTCTATGTTGCACGAGTAAAAAAATCGATACCCTTTGTGATGAACGCAAGTAAACCCTAATCTACAACGGATTCCGGAACCTTAACGATTTTCTATTATTGATTTCAATCTTCATTAAATAGTTTTAATTTATTCATTAATTTAATTCTTTACAAAAATCGGAAAAATATCTTCAGACTCGAAATTTACTTAAATTAATTAGTATAAGTGATACACACTCCTCATGGGAACGAACCGTATTTTCTATTGTCTACATCTTTCGACATTGTGCGCTTGCGGTAAAACAAAGTCGGTTTTCCGACGCATCAAGTAGCAGGTTGAGGAGGATCATAGATTCCAATGAAGAACCATGGTTGTTGAGGAGTGGTTGGAGTTATATACACATGAATCACATTTTGATTAGCAAATAAAACTTGGACATTGAATTGGGAAGTCCACATCAAGTAGAGGCCACCCCTATGCCCATTACAAGGAAAAGAAAAACAATTCTGAAAACCTAAAGATAATTTTAACTTAATCATGTAAGTCTCATTAGAAATAGTTTCCGAAAGAAACAATAAGTGAGGATGAAATCTACATGAAAATTCACGTAATTTCACCACTGTCAGTGGGTTGTGGGAACCCTGACAGTTCCAAGCTAAGTAACTCATTTCTGTTGCAAGTGTTGGGCCTTGCCAATATCTCGCGAAATTTCTTTTTTTGCATTAGCTTCAATCTCTTCATTGATATAAAGTTGTCATATTGGTCGAATGAGTGGCTGGGTGTAGATGGCTTGTGAGTTGGTGTTGGGGACATGAGTGCTAGCTGATGGTTAGATTGGTGGCTGGGATGGAATAGTTATTGGGGATTGTGTTGTCTTTCTTGTTCTTTGTGTAGGGACTTCATGAGATGGAACTAAGCAGTGAGAAGATTTTGCTTATAGCTTAAAAGGAATATGAACTTTCTGGTTTTATAAGGTGGTGATGAAGCTGCAAAGGTTGGAGTGGTTGGGAGAGCAAGATGTAATGACAGGTGCTTTGGTTTTTCTTATATGTGAGAATGGTTTTAGTTGGGGTTGTGGTAACATATGGGGTTGATTGAGCATTATGTATCACAATTACTTTTAGTTTATTTTGAATATTTTTAACCACCAATTGAACTTCAGGTTCTTTTGTTTGAAGGAAATTTACAAATAGCTGGGAATACTGAGTGTGAAGTAATTGAAAAGCTGAGCATACTCTGATCCTAGACCAAATAAAGGCATTGGGAAGTTCTCTGACTATGGCCCATGGATCTGCAGAGGTGGAGTATGTTCATGGGCTTTGTCCTTCCCTTTGTCATCATAGTCAGGTTCAGTCCTGACCAAATATTTGTGGACCTGTGTTGTGAAGTAGATGGTGCCTTTTTTGGCAAAACATATGTATCAAACTGTTTTCTTTCTGATGAAATATGCAGAGAAACATTCCAGGTCATATATGACTCTACATTATATTGGCAGTTATTGGAGGCATATGTGTGCTTCTATGAAGGAGATTGGTGTTGTTGATTGCATGGTGAGTTACTTGCGTTAGAGGAGTTTGAAGCATGCTTTTTGGCAGGGTTCCCTGGCAGTACTTGCCTAGTCATGTTCTCCATGAGTTGATTCGGATGGTTTCTTGGTGGGATTAACTCGGAAACCCTAACTCAGTTCTTCCCCAAGGTGGTGGTGGGTGTTATTTCATGATTTTCCTTGATGATGCTATTGTTTTCAGCCGTATGAGAGGAGGCAGCTTGTTGAGTTGATGAGGTTCCAATATAAATGTTCTCCTTCACTTGTGGATGTTGGTTGAAATGTGGTTTCTCAGTGGTTGTAGAGATGCCTTCAATCTTCCATTAAGTCTCTAATATGGAAAGCATGGAAACTTTTTATTGTTTCTTGCATGCTCAATGCTAGTGAAGGTAGGACAGTCTTTGAGAACATGACCCGGGAAACCACTCATATAACAAATAAGTGGTAGATTCTCATAGGCAAACTGGATCCATTGTCTATTCAAAACATCCAAAAAACTCCAGGCTGGAAAGGTTTCTCAAGATCAACCATTACATGGGCTCTAGAAGGATTGCTTGAAGTTCAATGGATACTATTGTACATGTGTCCGATTTTTCGATTAACTCATAAATAGCTTTCCCATCCACCAGATAAAGAGGTAAGTTGATGAACTGGAGCCAGAATGGTGCAAATTTGGAACATGCAGCTGGATGTTGTAGAAAGATATTTCATTCTTCAAACAATATTATGAGATTTCCTGCTACCCATGGTTGATGTTCCAAAATCGTTTGTTTATCCTTGTTGTGTATCATCGAAATTTGGAAATAATCTGTGTTTGGCACAGTTTCAATGTGTCGGAATCTAATTGGGTATAATCTTTTTGTGAAAGCCTGTTTTAATGATGAGTATGATGCTTTTTCTCCAAGAACCTTTACAGCAAGGTAGTGATCATTATGGGAATTCATGAGGGACTCCATTCTTTTGGTGAGATGGGAAAAAGGAGTTTCTTGGTAGTGGTGTTGAAAAGTTTGTTTTTGTTTATATGTAGCTTTTGGTGGAACAGTTTGGAATGAAAAGTTTTGTTACAATGAAATTATCTGATGCTGACTTTTGAGAAAAAGTTGTACTATTGTTATTTGATATGGAGTGTATTGAGGTTGTATAGAAAAAGCTGGAAGAAGAATGTAAAAAGGGGATGGTATTTTTTGGTTGTATTGGAAATAATGGGGGAATTGGTTTGTGGTGTTGGTAATGGTAATGGAGCCACGCATACCATTATGGATGCTTTTGTAGGGCTAAAGGAGGAAGGTGGCATCTGAATGGTTGTTGGAATTAGTGTTGATGGGTTGTACTGGTTGATGCAGGCGGTGGTGCATATTTTATTGTGGAACATAAAATAAATACAATGGGAGGTGTAAAAGAATTAACCAAGAAGAGAAAAGGCAGGATGAAGAATAGGATTGTACCTAGAAAATCGAGCCAAAAAAAACTTTTCCTTACACTTCTAACGAAAAAACAGTAGAGAAGTTGTGCTAATTGTCAAATATCTTCAATAACAATTGGTTCACTGATTTTCATGAATAAGTTAGTGAAAAAGAACGAAGAGATTTGGTGATATGTAGTAACAAAATTCTATATTCCATTGGAAACTGAGTTGAATCGTTAGTCAAGACTCGACGGCCAGAGTCAAAGAGAGAGACAACGTGCTATTATATTTTTACCATTAGATTTTCTAAGTATATATGTTGCTAATTGTTATAGGTGGAAAAAATGATTTAGGGAGAGTTTAATATTTTGTTTTTTTAATAAAATTCTCTAATTTAACGAGTTATAATATACCCAAAATCTGATATTTTAGTAATTATTTAAAAGAAAACACGTGTTAATTATTTATTGGCGGGAATAGAGAATTTCTGGCACACGAACCGGAGCTGTAATTTAGACGTTGGTGTTAGATTTATTGTCGATTGTCGATTTACAAAATCCTAAATGCTCGATGTGTCACCTTCTTTTTTACTGATAAAGAGCTTATTGATTTTTTTTAGATTACGATTATGTTAACAACTGTCAGTTAACTCTTGTTAAACTGTCACATGATGGAAGAAAATATAATAGAATAGAATAGATTAGAAAGTTTCTACAAAACCGAGACTTTTTTGGTGAACAACTTTGAAAACGAAGATATAAAAGTAGAAAGCCCAAAATTCTATTTTTATATAGAGAATTTTTTATTTTTATTGTGCACATATTTGTCTCCTAATTTCTTAAAGACACGTTATGCGAAGCTCTCAAAAAACGCCATCTCAAGAGCTTTCTAGTGGTTCAAAAGAAGGTGCACGTCTTCTTGAATTTTTCATTTGATATTCAGGCATTGAGGTACGTTCAAACTGTTCAAACTTAGACTGAACTTACTTTTGAATTTTTCAGGCATTGAGGTACGTTCAGACTGTTCAAACTTAGACTGAACTTATTTTTGAATTTTTCATGTTTCTAATGTATGGTCGACCTTGTGAGCTACTCTTCCGTTTAACTAGAATATTTTTGAATTCTAGTAAAACGCAGCCAAACCCTTCCGTTTAACTAGAATGTTCAAACTGTTCAAACATTCTAGTTAAACGCAGCCAAACCCTCCCGTTTAACTAGAATGTTTTTCCTGCACTGCAACCAAACATATTTAGATATTGGAAGTTTGAAATATGAGTCACAACCATATGAATGATGCTGGCAGTGAAATATATCGTTGGTTAAGAAGCGTCAGCACAATCCTGCCGATCGTGAGAGGTCTTTGTATAAGCTTCTATGGAACTATGTATGGTGTTCAAGAGATGTATACTATATACACAAATGTCAATTACAATGCCCTTGAACTATTTCCCCGCATTAAAACGAGAACTCAAAAATGGATCTGGTTGGGATGGGCAGCACCGGGGGGATACCTTTTGTATACAATTAGGTTTTGCCTCTCGATGTTCTCTACTTCATTCAAGACGCCACCAGGTCCTCCAAATTTATTTATTTTGAACAGGCTAAATTTACTTTTTTTGAACAGGCCAGGTCTTCTAAGTCCTTCACTGCTTGGTTGATAGAGTGAAGTGTGATTTTCTTAATCTGTTCAGAAAGAGAATTCAATATGGACGATAGAAGTCAGTGTCACACAACACAACACAACAAAACAAAACATATTCTTTTGTTCGTGGTTTAGAAATTCAAACTCGCACTATACCTCAAGCTTATCTTCCCTTGCTCTGTGATTCTTGGGAAGTTTTCGAAATTCCTCCATCAATCGAAAACATTCAGCGAGATTTTCAGGAGAGACGAAATCGAGTGCAACCTTTGTACACGACTGCCAAAAGATGAAAGACGAAGACAATGAAAAGATAATACATCGACAGGAACCAATTAACATCACAAGGGTACTAGGAAACCTACTCAAAACTATTGAAGAAGAAACAAAGTAATACCTTAAGGTTCCTGACTTGATGTGGGCACCCAGCAGGAATAAAGACTGCCTGTCCTCTTTTTTGCTCAAACGTCCATGGTTCGATGCCTAAAAGCAATGTGTAAACAGTCAAATAAGGTGCTTCTCTTTATATCTATATCCATATATATATTATACTAATTGAATTGGGTAAAGAGTTAACATTGCCGACTTTTGAGTACTGAGAAATGTAGAACTCTTGTTACAAAAAAAAGTGTTAGACGGCAGCAAAGAATTACTAGATAACTAGAACATACCGAATTCTTCCTTAAGCCTTCTTTTATGCTCAATAGTCAAATAGAACGTTTGATCGTGAATGGGATGAACTACCTGTTACACTTTGGACAACCGTTCAGATTAACAACTTCTGTTGTATGAGTGGATAATATAATAATAAAAACCAGCAAAGGCATTCACTTATATACATAACCATTACCTTCTCAACTGGAGAACAATAGGTGTGTCTGAATTCTTTAGAGTGATTTTGAAGGTATTTTTGGAGTTTGGCAACATCTTCTCTCCGGAAAATATCCCATAGAGCACTACCGGATTCCTCTTCAGGTGGAGCGAAGCCTGGGAAAGGTGGGTCTGCAATATCATCATCATCATCAAGTGGTCTACTAGTTTCAGCTGTGACGTTATGATGTTGGTTTTCTTGATTCAGTGGACTTGGACGTTCCCTTGCATCCTGGGATCTATGCTTGTTTTTCTGCATTTGTACTATGGATCGTTGTTCCTCAGTCAGAACTACTTCTGATGTGTGTGTCAATATATTCACCTGCATCCGAAGAAAAATATTGAAGTTGAGCAAGCCCATATATAAATGCAGAAAAATCGCGTTTAGTAAAACCATCAGCAGACCAATCCCATAGACTGACATCTTTGGTACAAGTTGTTTTTTTCAATATCAGTATTATAGCTGGTTGATCAAAAATCTTTTGCCAAACACAAGAATACAATAAAGATGATAGTAAGTTATTTACTCCAGAGAGTAACAAGAAAACATGAACCACAGAATCTAATTTGCTAAGCAACATTTGTTGAAGGAGTATCTTAAGTGAAAGATGAGATGATATATCAGTTACAAAACATATATATAAGAAACGGAAAAAAATGTCATATTAGAAGCTATTTCTGGTTATGTAAGCATACCGCATCAGACATATCGCAGTGAAGCTTGGTAACAGAATCCCCTCTTCCAAGCTCCTCAGCAATCCCGTAAGCAATATACGTTTTAGGTCCCATATCTGGCTTTATACACTCATCTGGCAGCTTTGCCGCTAGGTTAAGTAGACCACGGGTAGGATCCGTGTACTCTTGGAATGGTAGTGCAGTGATGAATTCATCTGAGTGACGTGGCAAGTAGTCTTCAAATTTAGCAGACGGGGGCCAGTCCTTCAGCTTAAGCATCTCAGGCCAGGAGTTTTTATATGCCCTACCAGCTGTATACCCTTTGAAAAATTGTTGAGCACTAATCTGAACCTGCATTTCATTTACCAAGAAGTTGTAAATTAATACAACAGTTTATTCATTAGGCAAACAATTATCATAAAGTTCTTATTCACGACAATATGACATAGGATATGAGCTAACCTCGCAACCAGAAAGGCAGTCAATAACCTTCACTTCTGACAGTTCTGCGCCAGTTTCCATATCCACATTGCAAGACATTGCACGTAACATAACTGCTGGCTCCCAACTTAAACCAGATGCCCTATCAAGCACATTGCGAACGATTACTGGTTCTCCCTTGGTCCAGTGTTTTTGGAAGTTGAGCAGATTTCCCTCATTTATTATATCCACTGAAGATGGACAATATAAGAAATTGTCATCGGATTGTTCTCTAGAAGCTGCTCTCTGTAGCATCTCATCGTTGGAGGTAATAGCGTTGTAATGGGTGAGAGCCCGCTCAGCCTCGTAATTTCTTGCTATTTCTTCGGCTTTTATTTCTAAATCTGGAATCCAACAGCTAGGAAAGATTCTCTTAAGCTCCAAGATTAGATTACCACAACCACCCATTTCTTTTGGAGGACAGGGAATCTCTCCATTATCATGGGAATACCATTTAGTAAATGTCTCAACCTGATCCATGCATCTCCTGACATCAAATGACTCTGGTAGAGGATCCCCACCATGCATATAGTCAAACCCTCGGTTTAAGTAATTACATGATATTTCATCAGCACCACCTAAAAGGTTTCCTTTGCGAATCTCCCGGCAACAGCTAAGACACAGCTCATAAGTACAGTTCGGGCAGCTCCTATGTAGGTCAACTATTGAAGTTGCACAGTTGTTACTGCACCCAAGCAACAACAGATCATTAAACAAAAAGGGAAAAACAAAATCGTAGGACAAAGAAAATGCAATAATGACCCTAAGCAATGAAGGAAAACCTACCAGTAAACACGCTCGTCACTGTAAAATGGTGCCTCTGTCAGTTGTATTTCAGAAGAAGATATTCCTATTCACGAAAAATGTTTAATTAACAATAACAAGATTTATACGGCACAAGCCTGTGATAGATTTTATGTAACTTCTACCTTGAATTCCAGCCTCAATCTCCATCTCCAAAGACTGTTCTTCATGTATTTGCGTTAGAAATGGAAGAAGAGAGTGGACCAAATACTGGGCGTGCTGTATCTTTTTGGGTTTGCTAACATCCCCTTGTGTGCTCTATAAATTGTAACCATCAATTTAGCAGAAACACAAACGATACTAAATGTCATTGCAGTAATGGAATTGCAACCTACCTTGAAAGCTCCATGTTTGATTAGGCATAGATTGCAGTTGCAATTTCCACGGCAAAGTGGGCAAGACTCAGCAATTTCCGCCTCTGATACCTCAGGATACCTATTTCACAAAGACAACAGGACACCACCATGAAGATCAAAGTATAAATATATGAGAGTTGAAAAATAATAGTGCATGATAGAAGACTTTCATACTAGAATCAGAAACTCATACTCAGATAAAAGTTGGTGATTTGAAAGAGGAACTTACCATTCCTTGATGCACTGTATACAGTATAGTGATTGTTGACAATTGTGGCATGGAACAACAGTTCTCCTGTCATTTCTGTTACATTGATGACACCTTAGTCGCTTCTTCTCTCCATTCTTATTTGTTGTATCCTGAAACAAGAAAAGAAAAACCCATCAGTCATAAGAAGGATGGTTACATTGTGAACAATTATGAATGAAACAGGAAAATTGTCCTGAAGAGTCATTTCTTGCCTTGGCTTTCCTCATTCTGCGTGTCTTCATGATATTTTCCTCAGTTGATGCTATGCTAGAGGAAGAAGAGGAAGAAACTGATATAGAAGAAGCAGAAGTTAACCTTTCTGGGTCCAAATTTTTCTCTACCGAACATCTTGATCTTCTCATTGGCCTAGTAACTTCCTCGCTATCAAAACCCAGTCCCACTCTTTTCTCTTTAGGTGGAAGCTGCTCTTCTTCTGACTCATCAGAGAGAACCATTTTCGCAACTTTTACACGTTTAAAACTTTGTCGCTCCCCCATTTTCTTTGGTGGAAGCTGCTCCTCTTCTGACTCATCAGAGAGAACCATTTTTGCAACTCTTGCACTCCTTTGTCTATGAGGTTCTTTCTTAGGAACATCAAACACCGGTATTTCTTCAACTCTCTTCCTTTTCCTGTTGATGGATGTTCTTTTTTGCGTCAGGGAGAATCCTTCAAGTCGTTTTTCCATTGTAAAATTCCAAACAACTTCTGAAGTCTGTATTAAGCCCTGCATACTATTTGCCTGTGCAAGTATCGCCATTTATCTAGGCAAAGAAGAGAGGAACAATATTAGGCAGAGTCATCGTATTAAATTTAAGGAGATCCAGTTAAGTTCTATCTTAATTTGATTACTCATATCTAGCTCTCAAAACCTAGTATCTAAAACCAGACAAGTATGATCACATTGTCCAACGACATTCTTAACAGTCACAATTGTGTAGAAAATAACAAATCAAAACAAAAAGGGGGATGTACAATCAGTTACTAATCCATGAAAAATAATCACTGTCAATGTATCAAGCATTCAAGTTTCGGCCAGAAATGTTTTTGACCCTAACTTTATAAACTCGATTAAACTTATTCAATTCTGTATGCTCCTCTAAGTCAAGTGATCAAGGCCTGTTTATTAGGTTAGACCCTCTCAAAACAGTTTAGACAGAAATTGATTATCTTCTTACATTATACTGAATAGAGCTATACCTATAAAGTTTTTGTATTGCAGAATTAACTACTTGAGATCCCAAACCAATACAACGTGAGTAAATATGCCTAATTCAAGACCGTATTACTAAACGGACTTTTAAATTCTCATTTATCCAGGATGGAAAACAAATACTAATTTCAAGGTTCTCAGCTAAAGAATTCAATCATAAAACACAGATCAATAAAGCTAACTCATATATTTCGATTAAGAACAACCTAGATAATAGCAGAATCGGAATACAAAAAATAGCAGAGGAAAGAGATGATCACCGTTAGCAAACGTTGTTGGCATGCCTTGAGACGATCGGTATATGAGGATGAGATCAAAAAAAAGAAGAAAGAAAAATAATAGATAGAAACAGAGGAAGATATTGTGAATTCTAAAAAGGAAATTCTGGAGGAAAATAAAGTCGCCAAGATCTTAATTTGATTCTGTGTTGTATTTATATTTTTGTTATCCGATTGAGAAACGTATTTATGTTTCGTCATAATAAAGGTTGTTGGACTCTTATTAACTTTCGAGAATTAAGGACTACTACTCTCATCGTTTTTGTCTCCCTCTCCGGGAAGAAGATCCAGTGGGACCCTGACCAATAGATAAATACTGTGGATTATTTAGAAACTTGTGGATGTCAGAAAGAGGAAAAATGTTTCAGTTACATTGCTGGATTTTCTGCGGACTGTCTGTTCTTTCCGCCATACAATTTTGTGACTGTGTCACTGCTCTGATGATTTTACCTAGGGCTGCACATCGGGTTATTTGGGTCGGGTTTGGTCTCATCCATATCTGACCCGTCAGTCGGTGGGTGATTTAAATATTCATCCGCACCCAACTCGTCGTAGGACTGGTCGGGTCGGATCTAACCCGTTATTTTCGACGGGTCAGGTGCGGGTCACCCGACCAGATTCAATGTAAAAAAATTTCACATTAACATTATCAAAAAACATAACCTTATTAGTAGAAGGAACTTCAACCCTAAAACTTCTAACCGGGTTCTTCACATATTTCCTGCACAAACACATATATAAATACAATTGACAAAATCAATTATCAACACTAGAAACAATTATAACAGTTAACATTTAGTATTAATCTCCAAAAATGGGTGCCATTCTAAACAAAATTGGGTGCCATTCTGTCCAGATATTTGGCAACATCGCTACATGTATCTGCATTTGTAGCTTGATATCTTTTTACACAATAATCTACAAGATCAAGGAACTCATTTACAGTGTGATCCACGTCAACCTACCAATAAAAAGCATTAATGTCAGGAGTAAGTTTAAGAACATGCATAGATCAACTTAAATTGAATGTAAACTGAAGTTCAGACAGATTTTCAGGTTAGTTCAAACTAACAACAGATGTATTGTAATCCTTCATTTAACTACTTCGAACAAAAGATATGCATTAGACCCAAAGAAAATAAGATTAGATAGAAAACAATCCGACAAGAGAATAGTTTTATTAATTGATGCTGCAGTTAAACTAAGGATACTTCAAAGTAATAAAAACAATAATAATAACAACAATACGCGGAAAAAAAAAAGAAAAAACGGTAGATGTTGTCATCTTAAAAGTTTTTGCATCTAAATACTCCACCCGTGGATATTGATTATCAAGATCTCCGAAGAATCAATATATGGTCAAAATTTGATTTTTGTGGAACTGGCAATTATTGTTAACATGAAAATCAAATCATTTAATAATGCAAAGTGAATCCTGGCTTTAATAACCAGTTAACCACCTTATTAGTAGAAGTAACTTCAACCCTAAAACTTCTAACTGGGTTCTTCACATATTTCCTGCACAAACACATATATAAATACAATTGACATAATCAATTATCAACACTAGAAACAATTATAACAGTTAACATTTAGTATTAATCTCCGATTTTCATAAATTAGGGTTTATGAAAAAATCCCCAAATTCAAAAATTAAGGGTTTCTAAAAATAATTCGAAAACCAAGAAATGGGTTTGTGATTACCAACCTCATAATGTTTGTAGACATGTTGACGCTCTTTTCAGAGAAAATATACCACCTCAACAACCAGCGAGAGCTTCTTTTCAATCAGTACGAGTCATATAATACCAAAAAAGATAAACCAAACCATAAACACGAACTATGTGGACAAAACCCTCAATGTTAATGATAAATCTCACTTGAAATTGATCAATCATTCAATCGTCATTGTAGCAGAACTTAGAGAGAAAAAAATGGAGAAAGAAACAACGGCAAATAATGAAGTAGGAGATGAGTTAAATAGGTAAATTTATAACCATATTTAACTCTGGAGGGTTGTACAGGTGGGTCGGGTGAGAAAAGATGTCACCCGTACCCGACCCGCCAGAAGGCGGGTAAAGAAAATTGTCACCTGCACCCGACCTGTTTCTCGATGGGTCGGGTGCGGGTCGGGTGGAGGGTCTGGGTCGGGTTTGTGCAACCCTAATTTTACCACTGAAAGTGAAGGGGTATGTTCATTAGTGGCAAGTTCACGTTTTTGGTGTGTATATAAAAAAGAATGATAAGGAGAGATGCACAAATTAGCTAAATATTAAGTCATTGTGTGTCCTGTGGGACTGTTAGCTGATGTTCCTTCGTTAGAATATTAATATCTAGCCAACTCATCCAGGAAAAAAAGAAAGAAAAAAACCTCTTTTCTTGACTCAAGATTTTTGAGTCTGAATTCTATCGAACTAGCTGTCACACCCAACAACATTAATTTCTCGGAAGGTTACTACTTTCGATTGACATCAACAAGATGACATCGACACTGCAATTTGAGATGGTGTCCCCACTTTTGGTCTCCGCATGAATCTGCATTCTAATAACCTAGGGAGTAGGGATGGTATCTTCCCACTATTGACCGAGAGGCTAATTGTGTAGCTGATTATCTTGTCAAAATTGCATCTTCCCCTTCCTGGATCACCCACAAAACAATAGTCAGGGAAGGACCTACCTGGCTACCTCGGATGTAATTATATATTTCCTCCATTTTTAAAAGATATATTTGTTTAGTTTTCTATAAAAATTTAAAAAATAAATTATTTGAACTATTGTTTTATTTTTTTACTAATTTATCTTTATGAAAAAATGATCCCCTAATATTTTTAAAAAGAAAAACATGAAAGAGAAATGGTTACAAATCTGTTAGAAGAAAGAGATGTGGTCCTTTAATATGGACAAAGTGTTAATCTAATAATATTTGACTTTTATTTTATAGAAATAAGCCTATCTTTTTGACATACCTATATATGAAAACCTTGCTTATCTTTTAGAAACGGAGGGAGTACTTTTTATAATTTCACCTGGATAAAAAAGAAAAAAAAATACAGTAAATTTGGAAGGATCAGTTTTTATGACTTTTTAAAAGGAAAGGTACTATTCCCTTCCTTTTAAAATGAGTTTGTTTGGTTCCGTATAAAAATTAAGAAAGCTAATCATTAAAGATATTTTTTTCATATTTTTTTTTTAATTTATCGTTAAGAGAAAAGTGCTTGTTTTAAAAAAAAAAAATTAAAAGAGAGAGAGAAAATATAGAAGAGGAGAGATAAACCTGGTAATATGCCAGGTTAGGATCAACCCGTGGCGGATTATATGTTGAATATGACCAACCCTATCCCTATCTACTATTTACAACGGGTTCATTTTTCCAACCCTAACCCTAGACGGGTTGACTCTGCTTTTTTACCTTAGGTTGATGTTATTATTTTTCTAACTTATATTAGCATTTTAGTACATTTGCACTTCATTGTATTAGTAATGAAAAGATAAACCCAAGTCCATAAAGTATACAAGTATATTAAAACACATCCAATTAAGCCATTAAGGTAACAAATATATATAAACAAACAAAATAACAAAGTTTTACTTATACAATAAAATTGTTTACGGTCTACTCCAATCCATTACTAGCATTCTGATTTTAAGGAGAAAACTAAACCTCAGTAGTAGTAGTAGTAGTAGAACTAGAACTAGAACTGTAGTATATCACTAATAAGGTGAGCCCAAAATAACAGTTTCCTGCACAGAATGTATCATATTGGTTAATAAGTAAGGACATGGATAAGGCTTATGATTCATAAGGAAGGAATCCTCCAAGTGACTAAGTCCTTCCAAATCTATATGTTGTTTTTTGTGACCTTTTACATACAAAAGAAGACATCCTGAAGCTATTGACTTGAAGTCTTGAATCACAACCTAAAGATTCCATATGCACAGTTTCACACACATATACTTATGTACTATATATTATGTGTCTCTATTCATATCTAATCTATACAAAAATTGGAGATATTGATTAGTTAAAATTTTCGTTAGTGTCAAAAAAATATTCTCTATCCCATGTCTCTGTGTTTTAGAAGTTCATCACATTAAGTCGCTCCAGTATGAATCTGTAATTTCTAGCAAATATAAATCAAACAAACCAATATACTCAAGTCAATATATAGAATTTGCATAATTACCCTCTTTATATCGCAGAAGTACGCATACTAATTAGATGCATAAGAACTCACTGCCTCATCATTGTTTGTTGTCTCGAATCCAAATATATCCTTATTAATCTCATCGTTTGTTACTTCCACAAATCAGCCCCTGTATAAAATTAACAATAATAATACCAATCATATATATGTTATTTATTAGACTTGCAGCTAATTTAATTTTACTTACGACTTATGCCACTTACCAATTCCATATGCCCAATCACTAGATGTTATCAATGCCTCGGTAATTTCAGGCGTCAAGGAGCTGCGATATCGGTCAAGTACCCTTCCTCCAAGGCTAAACGCAGATTCTGATACAATAGTTTGGAATAAGAATCACTAAAATATTATCCACCATTCTTGTAAGATTTGGATAGCGTAGTTCTTGGCTTTTCCAATACTTTAAGATGTCAAGTTTTTGAGGTAGAGAGACTGTTTGGCTCACTTAGATATTGATCCAATTCTGACTTGTCAGATTGCATATCACCATTTCCCTGTGCCGTAACAAATTCTTATATGGACGATATACAATAATAACATTGTCTTCTCAATACAATAGTACAAACAGAAGATCAATAACTGTAGTATTTCAAGTCAACTAAATTTATGTCATAAAAAGTTACTTCAAAAGTCAGGGAGAATCAGTTGGTGTTCTCGATGGTTCAAGCATTCAAAATAAATAATTAACTACCACTAACTAAAGCAAATGTTACTTGCACATACATAGATCCCTACGGAGCAGAATTCCCACCATTTGGAAGAACAGAATTCTGTGTTGTATTGGCTATAAAAGCTCTTGAATTCGATGATGTATAATACTCATTATAGAGTTTCGCCATCTTAGTTTGGATAGTTTTAACTTTTTTGATCAATTCATACTCATCAGTATAAAACTTTTGGAAAGTAAATTTTACAAATGCAAATTTTAGTCGAGGGTCAAAAACTACTGCCATAGCCAGTATTGTAACATCGTCAAAAACTACTGCCATAACCATACAAAGTAAATAACCCTTAACAGTACTAATGTGCATGATAGATAAGTGTTATGAAAAATAGAGCATGTATGCGTAAAGAAAAAGGGGATATGAAATAAGCATAGCAGATACGTCAGACGGTCACCAAGTGGTCGATATTATACCTCGAGGACCAGAATTTTTTGTGTCAGAAGGCGAATCTATCAAGCTTGATCAACCACTAACAAATAATCCCAACGTGGATGGATTTGGTCAGGGAGCCGTAGAAATAGTACTTCAAGATCCATCACGTGTCCAAGGCCTTTTGTTCT
>JAJJMC010000788.1:599590-767675 GCA_023531435.1 Papaver californicum | reverse complement strand
TTGATAGTCCATGCTTGTGATTTACCTCTGTTTGTTAGCATAACGAAACCAATTTTGGCAATTACTTGCGCTTCAATTAATTTAAAAAGAATTATCTGATTAATCATATAGGTTGTTAGAATTACCTGATTCCTGATTCCTGGTCCTTTTAAAATTATTCGAAAATCATCTTTAGGTTATTTAGTCTTTTTCATACTCCTGGAATTTTCTAGAGTTAATTAAAATCATTATTTTCTAAAATCATTACCTTCACAAGTTCGAGAATCGATCACCTTATTTACCACTATTAAAATTACATCAGGAAGCAAAGAAGGTTGATAAATATCGGTGTGATAGATAGTGTGTAAATGAGAAAGGATTATCTCTGATATGAATCGTTGTTTTTGTATGTTTTGTATCTCCTGACTTGTTGTCCTGTTCTTGGAATGGATGAGAACTATCTATTTATACTTCAAAGGAGACATACTGATTTCTCATAAGTCGTGGAAGTTAGGGAGAGGTGAAGAAGTGATGATTGTGGATATTGTAGTGATATGGTACCCGGAAAGTAAGGAAGACCTGTCAGACCACTACTCCCCATCCTCTCAACTGTTCTGTAATCACCCACTACTTGTTATCTTCTTGTTAGTGGATATGGTGCCACCACCCACGATTGTCGTAGACCGCCAGACCAATATCCCAATGGGAATCCCCACATGTGTTGTATTTGATATCTCGTAGAAATAGTGGAGACATAAGCCATTGTTGTTTTGATTAAGTCAATTCAAGTCAAAATGACTTGTTAAGTCAGTGAGGTAAGTTGCACGACTCACTGTATTAGTAATCAGACTGATTAGTATCGAGTCTGAGAAGTTCACTGGTCATGTACTTGCTTATAAGTAACATGGCACATTTAATGGCTAAGTATTAGCTCAGAAGTGACTTAGCATAAGTTTGAGAGGCATATGATGCCAAATATTATAGAGGGCCTCTCAAGCAAGAAGACCTAATAGAATCCATATTAGATTTAATATTGGACTCATATTGAGAAGAAAAGGCGTATTTCTGAGGTAAGTAGCTAGCAAAGCCGGGACTAGTTATTTAGCGCAAATAAGGATATGCTAGCTCTTTTGATGTAAAAGGCTAATGTGCTAACGCCTCAGGAGTAAGACCAATATGCATGGCTTCTAGTAAATATTAATTGTACTAAGGCTAGGAAGCTAATGTCAAGGAGGTTTGAAGTTAGCACTTCAATTAGATAGTATAGTTAGCACTAAGGTGTTAATGCTAATACACTTGAGGCTAAGTCGATAAGTATGAATGCATTAGGCCAAAAGGCATGCTAGAGCTAGAGAATCATTGGTTAAGTCATGTAGGATGCTAGGGACGTGCTTCAGCAGGGACACATCAGGTTAGGGCACTAAGGGACGCATTAGCGCTGCTAGGGCGCATAGCGGTAGGAGACGCATTAGTGCTAGGTTGTTTGGACGCGCTAGGCTAGCTTTGCAGGGACGCATTGGCCTCTATGGGACGCGTTAACTACTAGGGATGCAATAGAGAAGATTGGGCGTACTGGAGCATAGCTTGGCAGGGACGCATTGGCCTCTATGGGACACGCTAGGCAGCTGTGATGCATTGGCCTTGGCTAGGGACGCGCTAGGCATCCTGACACGCGTTGTCCTTGGCTACGGACGCGCTGGGCATCCAGGGACACATTGTCCTTGGCTAGGGACGCGCTGGCTAGGGCGCATTAGCTTGGTGCTAGCCGAGAGGAGTTAGCGCCTTTGGCGCTAGAATTAGGGTTAACACTTTTAGTGCTAGATTTGAGGTGCCAAGGTGGTGATGCGCTAGCTAAGGCCTCATTATGCTAAGATATGCTAGATATTACCATGTTAGGTTAGTTATCACTTCTTAGGAGCTAGGGTTAACGCTTTTAACGGTAATATGGCTAACTAATGCCAATGTGGTGCTAAACCAAATAACCAGCACTAACTTGGCGCCGATTAAGAAAAAGGGCTAGGGTTGACCTAGCTTAGAGGTTCAATGCATTTTTATGGAATTGCTTCTTGATTGTGGCGTATCCAAAAAGAATAACGCATTATTTGTGTCTTATATTCAAGCAAAGTGCTAAAGTAGCATATTTGAGCTCAAAAGAGCAATTTGAGAACTATTCGTTGCGAATGAAGCGTTAAGCTAGAATGTACTTTTGGGGTTTAAGCATTAGTTATTCCCGAGTTTGATGGATATTGCTGGAAAATCAATGCGCATTCAAGGAAATTTCACGGAATTCAGCTGTGGAATTTATGTGACTTGAGACTAGTTCGATATGTCATAAATATTATGAGTATTGAGGAGGCTGCAAGGCCAGTTTAGAATGTTTAGAGAGAATATGTACTCTTAATTCACTTGCAGAATATAAATAGAGACACAGTATTCCATATTTTTTGCTATAATGTTAAGCATATGAGTATAAATATGCACATATATATTCTTGTTGTTTAGCAGAGGGCAATTTTACAATTCTAGCCCTATTCAAAAAATCACCATCTACATTAAGTCCCCTGCTTAGCGAGGAACAATAATATTGCACAGTAAGCACTAGATGGTGACAATATGCTTTTAATAATTATATGTGCACAACTTAAATTTTAAGAGTAGAGGAAGACATACTTAGCTTCCTGGATATTGAGATATTCACCCCTTAGCGCGAAACTTGGTTGGGGATAGTAGGCGCCCTTTTCCCTGATATGAATATGAATTACTACAGGTGGGAAGGACCAAAAATTACCGCGTCTAAAAGAAAGCAACTTAGTGCCACTTTTTTCTCCTTTTTTAGGTTTCCCAGTTGGCAAGGGACTCTTCAAGTTGGTGCCTGTATAAATGTCTCTTCCCTTTTCTTTTTTTTTTCTTCTTTACGTGACTTCCTCTTTTCTTTATTTTTTCCTTTTGCTAGTGGCAAGCGTGACAAGAATCGCTCATATCCTTCAAGTTTGTGGTATCAGCAAGTGTGGCAATTTTATCTTGAGCAAGCGCCATGGCTGACCAAACCAAGAAGGTAAATGTCTTCTCCTTTCCCTATTTTTTGAACGCCATTATGGCTTTTTCTTTGCAAAACCTAGTTTATCTTTTCAGTTTTTTTTTTAAAAAACTAGAACTATACATTTTTGAAAGCCATGAACTTTTAGCAGACTGGAGTTTTAATCCCCTTTTGATATAGGGCGAACTTGAATGCATTGCAGATAACCAATGAGCATAATAATGATGTTGGCACATCCTCTGGTCATAATAAAAAAGAAATTTATAATATTATATCTTGAGAGCGTACCTCATATTCGTGATAGGTTTCAGGAGTACATTTTTGAAGAGCTTGTCGTACTTTCTGGTTTTATTGGTAACTTTATCCCCAAATCTGAGAAGTATGATGTCCCTCAGAGTGTTGTTCCCGAGGCTATACCAAAACTTTTTTTTGCAGAGAGGAGATTATGTATCTTCTTATGTCGAGTTCAAGACACACCAAGTCCCCATGAAAAAGTGGGTGAGCTGGTGTAAAGCGATGTTGAGTGACTCTTCCACTAGTACACAAATGGTCTTTAGACACGTCCCCTACTTAGCGAGGAACAATAATATTGTACAGTAAGCACTAGATGGTGACAGCATGCTTTTAATAATTATATGTACACAACTTAAATTTTAAGAGTATAGGAAGACATACCTAGCTTCTTGGATATTGAGATATGCACCCCTTAGCGTGAAACTTGGTTGGGGATAGTAGGCGCCCTTTTCCCTGATAGGAATATGAATTACTACAGGTGGGAAGGACCAAAAATTACCGCGGCTAAAAGAAAGCAACTTAGTGCCACTTTTTTCTCCCTTTTTTCCCAGTTGGGAAGGGACTCTTCAAGTTGGTGCCTATATATATGTCTCTTCCCTTTTTTTTTTCTTCTTTACCTGACTTCATCTTTTCTTTTTTTTTTTCTTTTGCTAGTGGCAAGCGTGACAAGAGTTGCTCATGTCCTTCAAGTTTACAGCATCAACAAGTGTGGGAGTTTGATCTTGAGCAAGCGCCATGGCCGACCAAACCAAGAAGGTAAGTGTCTTCTCCTTTCCCTATTTTTTTAACGCCATTATGGCTTTTTCTTTGCAAAACCTAGTTTTTTTTTCAGTTTTTTTTTTTTTTAAAACTAATATTATACATTTTTGAAAGCCATAAACTTTTAGCAGACTCGAGTTTTAATCCCCTTTTGATATAAGGCGAACTTGAATGCATTCCAGATGACTAATGAGCATAATTATGATGTTGGCACATCCTCTGGTCAGAATAAAGAAGAAATTTCTAATATTATATTTCTTGAGAGCGTACCTCATATTCGTGATAGGTTTCAGGAGTATATTTTTGAAGAGCTTGTCGTACCTTCTGGTTTTATTGGTAACTTTATCCCCAAATCTGGGAAGTATGTTGTCTCTCAGAGTGTTGTCCCTGAAGATGTACCAAGACTTTGTTTGCAGAGAGGAGATTATGTATCTTCTTATGTCGAGTTCAAGACACACCAAGCCCCCATGAAAAAGTAGGTGAGCTGGTGTAATTTATTTTTTCCACGATTTTTTATTTTTGGCGTGTGTATATGTCATAAATCTATCATATAGCCACGCCATGGGTTATTGGCGTGTCCATTGCTAGTGCTTTTAGCCATATTATAAATTTTAGCGTGTCTGTTAGGTCCATTAAAAACCACGTTCCCCAATGTGTGTCCAAAAAACACCATTAGCCACGTTAAGTTTGAGTTTGTTATTAAGCGTGGCCATAGACTAATCTATGTCCACGTTATGTATTTTTGCGTGTCTGTTATGTCCATTAAAAACCACGTTCCCCAATGCGTGTCCAAAAGGCACCCTTTAGCCACATTCATTTAGTATTTGTTATTGAGTGTCCATAGACCAATATATGGCAACGTGAAGACATTGTTGTGTATCCAAGGAAAAAAATTCATTAGCCACGCCACTTTAGTGACGCTTTGTGTGTCCAAGGTGTAGGTTTCACTAGCCACCCCAGTTCGTTTACCTCTACCCACTTAAAGATTAAATCCCATGCCGTTTTCTTCTTTTTGCCTTTACCATTTCTCCAATTCGTTTACTTCTTTTTGCCATTACCTGTTGTTTCTTTCTAACCCTAGTGCCCAAGTTATCTCAAATGGCTACCAGACTTTCTTGGCTAGCTTTTTTGAGATTGTTTTGCCTGTCCATATTGTGCACACCTTATAGATGGGTATTGAGAAAACGCAAGTCATAGGGGAGCCCTGGTATCTAGTTTAGCATTTTTATTTTAATATTTTTTGATGATAAAAGAAAAGAAGAAAAACTTCATTTAAGAATCATACTTGATATACACAGATAAGCAATTTTAATATGGCTCATTTATTCAGGAATTTCGAGTTTATTGAGTTTTACATTAGCTTTTCGTATGAAATTATGAATCACAACTCCCAACAAGTACAATTTAATCTTAGGAACTCAGTTGTCCAGGAGAAACTTGTTACATCATCAACACTTCTGCTCAAGTAATAGCTCTTATTCCAATTGGTGGTGTCCTTGTTGCCACAAATGACAATTTCAATGTTGCATCCTATTCAGGACAAGCTCACTCATTAGAAGACGGTCATTGCAAAGACACCAAAAAGAAAAAAAAACTCTTTGTAGATTTGTTGGTTTCTAAGAAATGTCAGATAAAGCGACAAACTATATTGGAGGCGATCACAAGTCTTTTATTTCTGGTTGTCTGAAAAGTTGGTCCGCGACCATTTTTTTATCTCACGACCAGAAATAAGGATTTCCTACTTATATTACAATTTAAAAGCGAAACACAAGTCCTGCATTTTAATTAGGTGTAATCAAAGATTCGAAATATTCTAATCGTGGCACATACCTGAATGAATGGTGCTGCATGTATTCTTGGCAATCTGCGTGCAGCTAACTTGCTTAAGAATGTTCACAGAACTGATGACTAAACCTGTGTTGCCATTATATCTACTGCAATCAGCAAGAGGGCAAAGTGTTGCACCCATGACTCCAGGGCACTATGTCACAGCCTCTGCAGGAACAATAATAATAAGATCAATATTGAAATGTACTACTTGCCGAAACTATAACATGCACTTGTATTGATCAAAAGAAAATCCCAAAAACTTCTCACTTGTTTTGATTAAAAAAAAAAAGTATACAGATGATGCTTGTAGACCCATGAAATAGTTAATGAAACTTAGATATGGCAAAGGTCAACACTCTTATCTCAACAGTCTTATGAAAAGATAACAGTCAACGAGAGTAGAGCTGATCAATAATTCACATTAAGAAGAATAGGTATAATGAAGAAAGGAAAGACGACTGAAGCAGCCAAACATACAGTTGAATATATCAACTACTATATAAGAGAAACAAAAGGATGGAAAAAATCACTCAGAATTCCACTCTTAATGAACTCTCTATTATATGCATGGGTGTTGAGCAATTGATATTTTATGCTGTTAAGCCCTAGGTTACCATTAATCTGAATCCTATTTTGCTAGTTCAACATCCTAAAAAGACTCAATTAAAACGTGTTTCTGTAATAATAAGTTTATGCTACTTTTACTACTGCCGAGCATTGTTTCTAGTGAATTTTCAACTCACTGAAGCACCAAATATGCAATACTGATGCTACAGGTATCTCAAATTAGGACTATGGACATGAATCCCTTCTCCATAGCAGCAGAATTTGGAACAACCGCATGGAATTTGCACCCATAAGCAGCAGCTGCAGTTGCAAGACTTACAGCCGTGCTATCGGCAAAGCCCTCGGTGGCAACTCCTCCTTGCACAAGCTCGGCAGAATCAAGAGCCTGTGACAAAATTCAAAGTTATGAAGCTAAAACTACAGAGAAGCAGAGTAATATCTGAAAAGACATTTGAGATAGTAGTGGTGGCAGAGATTTTCATAAAATGTTATCTGAAAGAAAGCCTGCAAAAATAAAGGAAAACCCGTTTTGGAATTGAGATTTCAGAGAGAGGTGGGAAAATGACCTCCTATAAGTCTCTGAAGAGTGAAGAAATCATAAAACCCCAAATTAAATAGAGGTGTGCGTAAATCTTTAGACAAAAATCATAACAAAATTCAGAGAATAATTTATGATGATTTGCTGAGTGATAGTAGTGATAAATGGTAAATTAGGTTTATATGTTCGAGAGAGAAAATTAGGAATTTCATTTTTCCAGCAGCCCTATAAAGACATCAGAAGAACCCAAAATATAAACTACTAGATGACTGCACGCGGTGGGGTTTCACTATTAAAAGGGTTTCCAAAACTGCCCTAACAAATCCATTAGAAAGAACAAACAGAAACTCAAACATCAGACTCGGGTAAAGATGTGTAAGTTACCATATGGTAGAGATGTGTAACAGAACTAGATTGTGCAACACGCTTAATTTATTCAACATTACTTCTCCATAAGCAGATAGAAGTTTGCTAGCACACCGGTTCTGATCACTACTCAGAATGAACAAGTCTGAGTCTGTAAAAGCTTGGGTCCTAAAATCCTTAAGAAACACCATTGATTAAAAATAGAATACTACAAACCAGATCTCATTACCTGCACAAATAGGGAGAAACAACACCCAATCAGAACATAACACAATAAAGAAGGAACCTCAACAAGACTCCAGTTCAATATATACATGAACTCAGGAAGGAATCCACTTCTATCAATGACTAAAAACACACAAAATCAAATGGATGAAAGAACCTAAATTGAATCAATCGGGAAAAAAAAAATTGAAGTTTATAGCACGGTGAAAATTTGGGTAAAGGGTAGTGCACGTAGACAAGCAAAAATCCAATTAAACAGCGAGAATTTACTAAAACCTCTAAATATAAAACTCTAATTAAGATAAGAAATGTATACCTTTAGAGAATAAATTATCAACGGTTTTGGTTAAAGAAATGCGTTGCTTAGATGAAGCAGCCGCAGCAGTAGTCGCAATTTTAGGAGGAGCAATTATAACAGAAGGTGTCTTATCTTGATTTTCAGAACACTGATTATTGATGGTAGCATTTAGGTTTTTTTTTTAAGAACAGACTGGAAAAGGATGTTAGGTATGAGGTGGATCTGAACTCTGAAGGTGGGTAATCTCAGTAGAAGGTGGGTATTCTCAGTAGTAACTTTTGAGAGGGATGGACCGGATGGTACAAGCTTAGAGAGAGAGGCTGTGTGAGACTGGGATTTAGAGTTTTCCCAGTCACGAAGTTTAATCGGAGTGATTTTGTTTCCTTCAAGGGGTATATAAGCTGTGACAGGACTCCAGGATAAAAATACTTCACTACCATAGATGGAAGCCATGTAGCAATAAAAAATGCATCTGACGTTAATATACAGACCTACTATCAAACGGTTGAGAACTACTTATCAATTGGGTAATATAAGTTATGATAGGATTTTTATATATTGGATAATTGCACACCTAATTTATTTGGCTATTTTTATATTATCCTCAGATCTCTCCAAGTTTTATAGAGAAAAAATGACGCCAGTTTTAATGAGTTTTGTGGTAAAAATTTAATTGTACATTTTTTTTTTGAGGGAAAAAACGCCTTTATGATAATTGTTTGGGAATATAATATAATTATTTTGGATATAATAATGATTTTTTGTTGTGATGATAACTTTTGGGTCGTGATCAATTTTCGATCGAGGGATATCGAGTGAAATTGAATGAGGTTAGTGAAAATTGAGTGATATCAAAGGATATTAGACGCAACTGACAAATAAGAGGTAAAACCGATAGATAAATGGTGAAACTGAATGAGATCGAGGGGTATCGATTGAAATTGAGTTGTGTTGATTTGTGAAAGTGAGTATGATCTAATAAAATTGAGTAAAATTGGACTCAATTTGATACAACTGGGTAAAATTTATTGAAAGTGATTATGATCCTGTGAAATTGAGAAAAATAAATGGACTCAATTTGATGTAATTGGTTAATATTTGTTGAAGTGGGTATGATCTCGTGAAAGTCAGTAAACGTGGACTCAAATTGGATGCAATTGGTAGATAAATGGTGAAAATAAGTATGATCCAAAGAAATTGAGTAAAGTCAAAATCAATTTGATGAAATTGGTGGATAACTAGTATAATTGAGTTTAATCTAATAAAATTGAGTAAACTTGGATGCAATCTTAAAGATAATTAGTGAAAGTGGGTATCATCTAGTGATGCAGAGTAAAATTGGACTCAATTTGATACAACTGGTGAACAATTGTTGAAATTGAGTATGATCCCGTGAAAACTGAATAAAATTGGATTCAATTTGATGCATTCGGTGGATAACTAGTAGAGTTGAGTATGATCTAGTAAAATTGAGTAATCTTGGATGTAATTTTAGAATAATTAGTGAAAGCGGGTATCATCTAGCGATATTGAGTAAAATTGGACTCAGTTCCATGTAATTGGTGCATAACTGTTTAAAGTGATTACGATCTAATAAAATTTAGTGAAATTGGACTGAATTGATGCAACTGGTTAATAATTGTTGAAATGGATATGATCTAGTGAAATTTAGCAAAAGTGGAATTGATGGATAATTGGTGAAAGTAAGTATGATTTAGTGAAATTGAGTATACTTGGACTCAAATCAGATACAATTTGTGGATAATTGGTGAAAGTGAGTTTGATCTAGTAAAGTTTAGTAAGATTGGATTCAATTGGTGGATAATTGATAAACGTGAGTATGATCTAGTGAAGATTGGACTCAATTTGACATAATTGGTGAATAATGGTCAATTATAAGTATGATCTAGTGAAATTGAGCATACTTGGACTCAAATTGGATGCAATTGGCGGATAATTGGTTAAAGTTATTTTGATATAGTAAAATTGAATAAAATTGGACTCAATTTGATGCAATTGGTGAATGAATGTTTAAAGTGATTATAATCTAGCAAGATTTAGTAAGATTGTACTTACTTTGTTGTAATTGGTAAATAATTATTGAAAGTGACTATGATCTGGTGAAATTGAGTAAGATTGGATTCAGTAGTGGGTAATTGATGAATGTGAGTATGATCTAGTGAAGATTGGACTCAATTTGACACAATTTGTTAATAATTGTTGTATATGAGTATGATCAAATGAAATTGGCTAAACTTGGACTCAATTTGGATGCAATTGGTGGATAATCAGTGAAAGTGAGTATGATCTGGTGAAATTGAGTAAAATTGGATTCAATTAGTGGATAATTGATGAGTACGAGTATGATCTAGTGAAGATTGGACTCAGTTTGACAAAATTGGTTAATAATTGTTGAATATGAGTATAATCAAATGAAATTGACTAAACTTGGATTCAATTTGGATACAATTGGTGGATAATCAGTGAAAAAGAGTATGATCTAGTGAAATTGAGTAAATCGATTGGATAAAATTGGTGAAAATGAGTATGATCTTATAAAATTGAGTATACTTGGACTATAATTGGATGCAATTGGTGGATAATTGGTGAAAATGAGTATGCTTTAGGGAAATTCTGTAAGATTGGATTCAATCAGTGAATAATGAGTGAAAATAGTATAATCTAGTGATTTTGAGTGAAATCGAGTAAATTTGGAGTCGAATTGAGTATGATTTAGTGAAAATTGAGTATACTTTGGATGCAATTTGTGGATAATAGGTATAAGTGAGTATGGTCTAGTGAAATTGTGTATACTTGGACTCAAATTGGATGTAATTGGTGAAAGTGAGTATCATCTAATGAAATTGTGTATACTTGGACTCAAATTGGATGCAATAGGTGGATAGTTAGTGAAAGTGAGTATGATCTAGTAATATTGAGTGAAACCGAGTGAAATTAGATTCTTCAGTTTAGTTCAATGTCACTCAACATTCCTTGATCTAGTTAAATACAACTCAATTGTATCGATGTTCTAATCAATTTTTCACTAATTAACTCCAATTTTAAATGTCATGGTTTTTTTATCAATGTCTATAAATATTGACAAAGCCGAAAAAATATATAAAAATGTTACCGTTATTTAACACATTTTAAGTACGTTAGTAAGCTAACAACACAAAATCTGTATAAACGTTAGATTCATTCACATTATTTATATATTTTCATTTTTTCATACTACTTAGATTATTTATCTCATCAAATAACAAATTTTATATTAATTTTAATCAAGATATATTTTTGGGATTTATGTTATAGCGGAAGTCGACAATAAGACACATGTACGAACTTATTTTAATGCAGGAAGAACCACATGATTTTCCCACATTTGCCTGAATTTGTATGACAATCCTAGGTCAAAATATATATTGTTCAAATTTTTTTCATAATCCGTATGACTAAAATTTAAACTAATATCGACCATCAAAAACTCATGTCAAAACCCTGTTTTCCTTCCCTTTCCCTTTTTTGTATCTTTTTCCCACGATCTCCAAACCTCATTTCTCTCAGGAAAAAGAAAAACCTAACTCAGTCCACAACAACCACCTTTACTTACAGAACTGAACCCCGAAAAATCCCCCATCTTCCTCAGCTTAAACCCTAACATTAGGCAGTTGCTATATTCTTACTCTTTTAGAGCACCCACAGTGGTGCGAGCAAATGATGGACCAAACCCAAATTTGGTCTTTGGTTCGTCCAAATTCAACCACAGTGGGCGACAAATTTTGGTGTTTGGTCCGGATTTTTTATTGTTTGGGATCAAAAATGGTTCCAGAACTGGACCAAAAATAGTCGAACGTTATCCTAGCCGTGCGTCTCATTCCAGGCGTAACACTGTCTCTCCTTCTGATGCCAGGCGTTTAACTAGACGTGCGTCTGAAGATTGACGGGCGGTTGTCTAGGTGAACGCCCCATCAGGCGGTTGTGTAGGACTACGCCTGTCACTTGGGCGTGCTCTTAGACGTGCGTCTGAAGATTGACCAGGAGGTTGTCTAGATGAACGCCCCATCAGGCGGTTGTCTAGAACTACGCCTGAATTTTTAACGAGCGGTTGTCTAGGTGAACGCCCCATCAGACGGTTGTCTAGGACTACGCCTGAAGTTTTGACGGGCGGTTGTCAGGTGAGCGCCCATCAGGCGGTTGTCTAGGATTACGCCTGAAGTTTTGACGAGCGGTTGTCTAGGTAAACGCCCCATCAGACGGTTGTCTAGGACTTCGTCTGATCAAAACTTACTCTTTACCCGTTACGTTTCAGATGGAGTAAAGAACAAAAATTTTATTCTTTAGTCTTTCAGTCTAGTCATCACACGGTGGATGCTCGTGTCCTCTCTCACCCATTTTTTATGGAAGTCGGAAAACCTAATATAAACCGCGGCTGCTTCTAGATCATGAAAGTTTCTTTTGTTTGTTTAGGGTTTATAATGTGTGCAAGTCATGAACTAGATTCGAAACCCAGATGATATAAATCTTATTATCGATTTCTTCCTTTTTTTTTTCTCCTTACATCACCAGATCTCAGTAACTGAAATACTAAATTTTATCCCTCCATTATTTTGATTGAGTCTGTATATCGCTCGATTTATAAGCCACTACCTTTCCAAATTTTCATTACTCAGCGTAAATTGACGAAGTTCTGAACCCTAGCCAATTTCAACATTGATTTGGGGATCGGTCAATCTTAAGCGAGAGTAGAAATTGTTAGGGCATCAATTCTTCAATTCAACTGACTAGGTGATGTATAACTTAGTGTGTTTTATAAATTTCTATTTCAGTTAGTCTTGGGATTTATAAATCATTCATATACCCAGTTTGCTAATTTGATTCCTGTTTTTTTCGTTACCCTGAAACCCATGTTTCAGAAACCTTAAATCTTGAATGGAATGCAGAGAGTGTTTTCGGTCAGAATAAATCGTCTTAGGAGAACACCCCAACTAAAAGCTAAGTCACCTTCACTGCTGTTTTTTTTATTGTTTTTTGATGGTTTTATATCACTGATTTCTGTTGTTGTTGTTGTAACTTCCTGAATCTGTAGATAACAAAATGAATTTTGAGGTTGATCATTCTGAATCAATTGGAGGAGTCTGTGGATTCTTTGATAAATCTTACATCACTTCACGGTGTATGTTTCAATCTCGTAACACATCAAGGTGTTAATTTTGGGCAACAATTGGAATATAAAGTAAGATTTCAGTTCTTACTGAACTTGTCCAATAGTTTATTTCTTCTTTCCAATCAATATGTGGGTGTACTTTGAATGATGGTGTAGGCTAAGGTATTTCTGTTTTTTATTTGGTTTTGCTTATTGAGTTTCAAACTTAGACTTTGTGAAATATCTCTCATTTCTGTGACTTTTTGTGAGTGTTAGAATAAAGATATGATCTTTTTCTAATAATATGTATTGTTTGTCAGGTCATAGTACTTGAATCGTGGGATTCTTGTTCTGCAATAGATGTTTAAAGTTACTAAACCACCCCGCAGCCCAGAATTTCTTTTTGTCTTCTGTGTGTTTTGTTTATAACGGCCTCTTTGTTGCTTGTTTAATGTCGCTCTCTATTGTTCTGATTGGTTGTTAGTTCCCAGTAATACACCTTTATGACAAGATCAGTTTGAGTTTGACTCTTTTGATAAGTTATTTACAGTATTCTTAGAAATTTTGGTGGAAACCGGTTTCTGATATTGTGTGAGGGTATATATGGCGGACGAGCAGTATCATAGATGGAGTATAGTTGCATTTTGCACTTTAGTAGCTTCCCTAGTGTCAGCAAGTAAGCTTTATGTTTGATTAAAATCTTTTCTGCCCAATTTCTTAATCAGTCGATCTTTAATTAAAACTTCTTTTCGGAGCTATCTTTGACAACCTTAAAATAAATATTGTGTTGTCTAGTATCAAGCAAAACAAAAAAATCCAAAAAAAGATTCTAATTCTAAAACTACTATTTTTTAAGTTTTTTTGGCTGTTGGAGGGATCAAGGTAGATCACTCCAAGATGAGCGGTGGTACGTTTCTATCCTGATGCTACGACTGTATATGATTTTTATAATGAGCAAATGCTTGAAGATGGTCTGTTCTTCATCTAATGCAAGGTCTATTGTTTGGTTGAATTGCAGTTCATTTGTCTTACACTCTTGATTTAGTATGAACAAAATTAGCTTACAGGTGAAATTCTTTTCTATGGTTGTGTATGTCCTTTTATAACACAATTCTTCAGTCCAATGGGTCTGCCATGATGGTTGCTATATAATCATGTAACTCATCTGAATTACGGGCTGGCAAAATGGGCTAACTTCAATAGTGATTAATGAGGAATGTTTGTAATTGAACTTTACAGGACCCTAAGAGACAGATAGAGGTCCATACCCAGTTGATCAATACAGTGCAGGATTCTTAGTTCTTAGATTTATCGTTTGAAAATATGATCGTAATAGGTTAGAAGGAACAATGATATGTACTAATGAGCTTTTCTTAGTTACGGAGAAATGCATCGTTTGGCTATTTATAAACTTGTAAGCCAGTGAGGACCGTATGAAGAAATGGAAGATGGTGAGACACCGCCAAAAGCGGTAGTGAGTTTTCTTCTCTAAGGATTACTTTTTTTTCTGCTGATTTTTGCTCATTTGCATTGGACAAATCTGTATGCTTTATTTTGTAGCCCAAGGGTCACGGGGTTTGGACATAACTTTAACGAGATATTTCATGTCTACTTGGTTTTTGACATTGGTTTCTTGGTTGCAGTAGGTGTACTAATAAATTATCACGGACTTCAGGTGTTGGCGGTGTTGGTTGTCAAAGATTCGGAGACAAAAAATTGGTTAACGATAGCTTTTAAAGTGATCTATAATTCTTCGCAAACTTTAAATAAAATTTTTTGAATTGCTGACAGTAGTTTATTGGTTGTTTTGTTGATGTTAGGTAACAAGAAAACAAGGAAGAAATCAAGAAGGAGAGTTTGTTAAGGTGAGGTTAGCCTGGATATTTTTCAAATCCACCTTCCTGAAAATGTGTGCTGCGCTATAATAGTGTTCAAATCATAAAGATGTGTGTTGTGCTATAATAGTGTTAAAATCATGATAGTAAAACTATGGTTGCTAGTGATTCTGTCGTGTATTCTACATTTTTGGTATAACTGATGTTAATAGTATTTATTTTGTAACAATTTATTAGATTTTATTGAATTGTTCGCCATTTTGTTAAATATACCAAATTTAAATAATACTATTGATTTGGATGAACGGCTTCAGATGATGCCATGTGGATGGTGGTAGATGTATTTAATTAACGACTGAGATTTTATCATCTTCCATTAACTTAAAGACAAGTGTATGGGTTAGAGATTCAAGATGTTTCATCATTTTTTAAAATCTGATAAAATTTTTGTTTGAAATGAACGGCTCGAGATGGCAGTATGTGGATGGTGAAACATGCGTCTAGTTTGACGGATGAGATTTAATTATGTTTCAGCAGTTCTTGTTTGAAATTGACGGTAAGGAAAAACACATGTGAACGGTGATAAGTGTATCAAATATGAACGGCGGAAGTTTCATCATATTTCACCAAATCTAGAACGAATGAACGGTATAAGATAACATCAAAAATTTCATCCACGTGGCTAAACATCACATATAGCCACGCTAAACATAGATTGCGTGTCTATAGGATAAACAGTAACCACACTAAAAACAAATTACATGTCCTAAGAATAACCAATAGCCACGCCAAAAAACAAATTGCGTGTCTAAAGGATAAACAATAGACATGCCAAAAAATAAATTACATGTCTAAAGGATAAACATTAGACACGCCAAAAAATAAATTACGTGTCTACAGGGAACTAGTGGCCACGCCAAAAAACAATTACGTGTTTATGGGGAACCAATGACCACGCCAAGTGGGATAAAAACTTGACTGACCAACTTTTTTTTGGTACTATATAGACATGCAAATTGGTTCATGGCGTGGCTATTTCACGCTATTTAGACACACCAACACTGGCGTGTCTGAATATACATAAAAAGTCCCGTATAGATTGGACACGCCATGAGTGAAAATGAATGGCGAGTCCAATACATATGGCCATACCAATTTGGCGTTTCAACAGACCATTTTTGTACTAGTGTTCGGTGGCCAAGGTTTTGAAAGAGGCTGGAATATTTCATTCTGTAAGAATGTCTAATCATTTGCAGATCTTCAAAGATGTTGAAGGTCTTTTAACCTATGCTTCACGTTGTTGTGAACCAACTTATACTGTTATATGCGCTTGGGGAGAACTAACAACTACCCTGGAGGACGTAGTTAGCTTGTTGCAGCTTCCGGTTTCTGAGACTCTCCTTATCAAAAATTCTGCTAAAGAGAAGCAAATGATCACGGCTCTGGAGAGGAAGATAGAAGAAATCCAACATGGTAGGGGACGGAATGGTGCATATTATGTGAAGTGGATCGATCATTGGTGGAACGGTAAAGCCGATGCGGATGATCTCACTCTTATGACCCTTTGGCCATTGCGGCGTGATGTGTTTGTGATAGTGGTAAAAATAGGTTTGTTTCAGAACTTGTGAAGATTTTTATTTTAGACTTAAGGATTAAAACTAAACTAGAAATAGCAAGACTCAATTAAAGTTGATTTCAAGATATAGAGAGTACTGAGACTAAGATTCCATTATTTACGAATTTTAAAGTGATTTTAATTCAGTTATTGTAACTATGCAATTCACACATTCAATTTGATTCTAATATATTGCAAAAGTTAAATTTAGAAATAACAATTGTATGTCGAAAGCATGGGGCATCAAAAACCCTAGGATAAGCATGTTCCATCAATAGAAATCACAATTTCTTAGCAAAAATCATTAAATCAGTTTTTAGTCCAAGTAAATAATCATAAGTAGAATTGCACAAATTAAATAAATAGAAAATACCGTTTTTTCATTGGAAAAATAGCTTCATCCGTCGCCTTAGGATTCCTCATGTTGAAAACACTTTCAAAATTCATTTTCATTGCTCAAAAGTGTTTACAAGATAAAAAAGGAGAAAAAACCAAGAAAACATCGCCTTTGTAACGTTTATAGGCGTTACAGACTCACTGTTACAATGAAAATGTTTCAAAGGTGAAGATAAACGTTGCAAAGATGAAGATAAACGTTACAAAGATGAAGATATTCGTTGCAAATGTGATGAAGAAACCGTGATAGAAGGTTAAAGAAACCGTCGCATATTCTCTGTTCTTCGTGTTCTTCGGCAGCAGAAAAATATTCTCTGTAACTTTTTGATTTTTCGCTCTATAGTCTCTCTCTTCTCTCCCTCCCCTCTCTATGACTCCCAAGGACTTTATATATACACCACAACACCAAGAATACTCGACAATAACTCCCAAAATCTTCTCACAGTAAGAGCTTTAACTCGGGAATATTTTCTTCCCAAAATCTTCTCATCGTCTGCAGCTGTCAATACTCTCTCAATTGATAGAATATAATCCCAGGTAAGATATCCTCCCTACTTTTCTACGCAAATATAACACAAGAAAATCAAACAAAAAATCTGAGAATCTTTTTCTTCCTCTGTAGTATCGTAAAACAATCAATTCCCTTTTTCTTACGTTTCTGAAATAATTACCAACTCTGTTTAGTCTTGACAGGTTGGTATCTATCCAAAACAAGATAAAAATCCGACCAAATCTCTTCCCAATCAAATCCAGATCTTTTATGAGTAAGGGAAGTTTCCCGCCAATTTTCTAATTTTGAATTGATGAAGAAGGTGCCCCTAATCCAAACATTGAGTGCCTTTATCAACTTGTCTGGGTTCCTTTAGTAATTTCTATGGTGCCTTTAACATATTTTCTGAGCCAATTTTTCCAAAAATGTTTATTTTCCAAAAACACCTACACACATAAAATAACACAATTAGTACAAAAATAAGCATTAATAAAATACAGAATTGAGATAAAATAGACACACAAATGTGTCTATCAAATACCCCCAAACTGATTATTTACTAGTCGTCGAGCAAATCTAATCTAGAAAATCCTAACTCACTATCGCAGGCATCGCTATTGCACTTAGCGTGTGCAACAAGCCTTTGAACCCATAGGTGTCCCTATCAGACGAGTTTTGTCTCGTGAGGTTTTACAAGAGATATACCCACAAAACCTTTACTGCAAACTCTAGCTACTTGTGATCGATTGAGGGTAGACACTAAACAAACTATTTAGTAGGCATACTAATTTCTTCTCCTATAAGAATCATTACCCTATATGAGTCCAATTATTGTACACGAGTATGCACTCAGCGTACCAAAATTCATATAAGAATGCAAAACTCTACTCAAATAATCATCAAACGTTCCAGAACTGAATGAAAATTATCAACATTCACATTGTTCAGAATCAATCAAATTCAAACACATGGATAGATTAGAAGATGGATATAGAAGTAATGAATGGTGCACATGTTGACTAATGTGAACGGTGTTTCCCATATCTGTCTGAAGGTCACTGCCAGAATGAATCCTAATGGATTGAGATACACTCCCACTAGTCTTAATCCTTATACTAATATCGACTTAGCTGGTATATACAAGGGCCCCAACGGTCGATTTATTGGAAATAAAATAATTATCTTTAAATTAAATATACTGACAACATGATTGAACCAATTTAAATCCAAGCACATGCTCCTTATCAGCATCTTACATGATAGTTCTCATGGATCCTGCGTTCCACGCTTGCTTAGGCGATAGAGACAAGGAGAACACACATATATTGCTATCAAAGTGTCAACACTCGATTTATTTTATTTTATTTTTGAATAATGGTCTAAATAATACAATAATAGTGCTTGATCTCAAACACTCTACTTCATCCTGGCGGTGATAATAATTCGATAATGGTGCCCCACCAAATCACTTTGAGAAACATAAAAAATTACAAAAAATAAAAACAGAAGGTGATATGGTTGAGATAGACTCCGAGATATGCTTGTTCAATGATTATCATGTTATTTCTAACACCTGAGTGCATCCTTCTATGAATAGACAATTTATCTGGGCACACCAATTCCTATAGATAAGAGTTATGTTTTCATCTACCTAGAATGGTTAGTGTCATCCTGAATTGGTCACAAGTTTCTAAAGTTTGGAGTTTTATTATTTCAACTAAAAGTTTCTCCCTTACCCCCAAACTTAAACCTAACATTGTCCTCAATGTTTCAAATTAAAGTGCAATACCAAATATATAGGTAACTAGAGGAATAAAGAGGTAAGTCAGAAAGATAGTACCTGGGTGAAGCGTAACAATCCTTCTTTGGAGAGTAAGTTAGAAAATGAAAAGATGAAAATAAAAACAAAAACCTACGAAACTTACAATGTACAACAACACCCTTGATGGTCAATCAAGGTAAGCAGGGTCCTCCAGAGGGACCTCCTCAACATCACCTGCAGGAAAAGGCTCTAAGAAGGGTTTCAATCTCTGACCGGTAACCTTTGAAGAACTACTACCATCCAGTGTCTTAATCTCAATAGAACCATGAGGAAGAACAGTGCGAACAATAAAAGGACCAGTCCACCGAGAACATAAATTCCCGGGGAATAGATGCAAATGGGTATCATACAGAAGAATTTTTTGACCTAGAGAAAATGACTTTCTTAAAATATTTCTATCATACACAAGTTTCATTTTGTTCTTATACTCCTTAGCACTATCGTATGCATCTCTACGAATCTCGTCCAACTCATTGAGCTGGAGTTTTCTGTGAGCTCCTGCCTTGTCAAGCGAAAAATTAAACTGCTTTACAACCCAATATGATCTATGCTCTATCTCGATGGGAAAGTGAGATGCCTTTCCAAAAACTAGACAATGGGGGTCTTAAACGCTGTACGGTAAGCTCATAAGGTATCAGTAAGCCTCAACGACTAGTCCTTCCGATTAGGTTTAACTTGTTTCTCTAAGATATGTTTAATCTCCCTATTGGAAACCTCTACCTGACCACTAGTCTGTGGATGATATAGGGTAGCTACTTTGTGGGTAATACCATATTTCTTCATCAAAATCCTAAATGGTCGATTACAAAAGTGTGACCCTCCATCACTAATTATAGCTCTTGGTGTACCAAAACGTGCAAATATGTTATCATTCAAAAACTGGACCACAGCCTTGTGGTCATTTGTTCTACACGAAACCGCCTCAACCCACTTAGACACATAGTCTATATTGACAAGGATGTAAAAATAACCAAAAGGATTAGGAAAAGGATCCATAAAATCAATGCCCCATACATCAAAGACCTCAATAACTAGAATAGGGTTCAAAGGCATCATATTTCTACGGGAAATGGTTCCTAACTTGCGAAGCTGAAGATAAATGTTGCAAAGCTGAAGATATTCGTTGCAAATGTGTTGAAGAAACCGTGATAGATGGTTGAAGAAACCGTCGCCTATTCTCTGTTTTTCGTGTTCTTCAGCAGCAGAAAAATATTCTCTGCACCTTCTTGATTTTTTGCTTTGTAGCCTCTCTCTTCTTTCCCTCCCCTCTCTATGACTCCCAAGGACTCTATATATACACCACAACACCAAGAATACTCGAAAATAAATCCCAAATATTCTCACAGTAAGAACTTTAACTCGGGAATATTTTCTTCCCAAAATCTTCTCAACGTCTGCTGTTGTCAATACTCTCTCAATTGATAGAATATAATCCCAGATAAGATATCCAACCTACTTTTCCATGCATATATAAAACCAGAAATCAAATAGAAAAATCCAAGAATCTTTTTCTTCCATGTTTTGTCGTAAAACAATCAATTCCTTTTTTCTTACGTTTCTGAAATAATTACCAACTCTGTTTAGTCTTGAAAGGTTGGTATCTATCCAAAACAAGATAAAAATCCGACCATATCTCTTTCCCAAACAAATCCAGAAATTAAAGGAAGTTTTCCCGCCAATTTTCTAATTTTGAATTAATGAGAAAGGTGCCCCTAATCCAAACGCTGGGTGCCTTTATTAATTTCCACGGGTGCCTTTAACATATTTTTCTGAGCTAATTTTTCCAAAAATATTTATTTTCCAAAAACACCTACACACACAATTAGTACAAAAATGAGCATTAACAAAGTATAGAATTGAGATAAAATAAACACACAAATGTGTCTATCACGGTGTTTCTGACACTCTGGTTGTCTAGAGATGTATTTGAAGACTTCCCCGTTTGCAATTTGAAGCTCCCAGTTGTCCCTTTAGAGGTAGCACTTACTGGTGGTGAATGTTTCCCTCTTGGTAAATTATTCCTCGGTTTTTTGTATTCTCATTTAGATTCATTAGCTCGTGACATAAGAACTTCTAACGGGTTCATGAAGATTGATTCTTGCATTCATACCGCATTTCTCCAAGCATGGTTATGGGAGCACTTCCCAAAATATTCACCTTTGTCGAGGCCTCTGAACTTGCAGGAAGGCGCTGAATATGCAAGATACTTCGTTGGTATAGAAGAAATATTACCTCTGCAGACTTGATTGATTTGATAGATATCCAAAGTGAGGTAAACTTCAGGCCTTGGGATTCTAAGCATGTGTACATACTTTCATCAACTACTTTTCCTGGAGAGGTCGATGGGGTTCTCTGGTCAGGTCCAAAGAGGTAAGCTAATGCCTTTTCTTCTGGACAAAATGCATTCATGAACGACTCAACTCCAGGTTATATCCTTGATCTTCGTTACGAAGGTTATTCGGTGCAAGCTTAAAATATCGATCGTGCGACTCGTCAGATGAGTTTTGACCGCGAAGTACCTCTTAGTCACAGTGTAGCTCCGTCTATTATAAAGTTGAAGAAGAATTTGGATATTTGTCTTACTGAGGGAATAAGCATTCCTTTCTTCATTCAGGGTAGGAAACCTCGGATATCAACCATGTATGCACGCTTCTGGAATGATGAGAAGTGACGCTTCAAATAATTTCTCTCGAGATCTCCAGTGATGACTGACGCCTCCTCTAAGAAAGACAAGGTTTGGGGTCCCAATTTGAAGAGCTCATCTAATGCCAAACGGAAGATAATTGTTGACGCGGCTCAAGAGGTAATGGTCTTTTCTCTGTCTTCTTAATTCTGGAAACGTGACTATTAAGATTCTTATATTTCATTCTTTCGGCTAGACTCGTGTCGTTCATTCTCGGATGAATGTTGCTTTTGTTGCTGCCAATAGTCCCCAGTATATAAGGCAAGGACCAAGGATGATTCTTCGTAGAAGTAAGACCGGCCCTCGTAAGAATGTAAGTGTTCTACTTGTCATTCTCAATTCTTGTGCATATATATATATATATATATATATATATATATTTATAATATAACATGTATATTTTTTTGTTTTGGTATATCATGTGAGAACAAGTGTTTGCATCAACTATAACGATGCTCATGAGGCCTCGGGAGACACCATAAGCATAGAAGAAGGACATGAGTCTGGGAAGTAGGAGCTTGAAGAAACATCTCGTACAGAAGAAATCCGCGAAAAACCTAGATCCGATATTATCGATGATGAAGTAAGCACTGAAGGTGAAATAGTGCTGGACCCTTCCTCTAACTTGGGTCTACATCATGTAAGTTCTATCCTCCTTATAATAGTAATAAGTCATGTAGGCCCCTTGAATTTCTCATATAAGTATAACTATGCTTGAAAGTTGCAAAGTATTTACAAATTTTCATCGTCAGAAAATTTCAGAAGTACAATGCTTGGGAAAAACGTCATAAAATCTTCGTAAAAACTCCGTTTTGGATGATGAAACCTCTATAATTATTAGAAAACAATTTACTAAAACCTCGCAGAAAGAAATCCATGTTTTGAGCTTGTTTGAGGCGTCAAAACGACCGAAGAGTAGAAATCAGGAAGTATCTAGGAAAATCCTGACAGTTTTCAGACTTGACTCCGCTAGCGGTTTTTTCCATAAATCTTAGCTCACTTGTACTATTGATAGCACTTTTAAAATGTTGTATTAGACTTCAATACAAAACCTTTGATATGAGAACCATGCCTAGATTCATCACTAATTGTTGTCAGCTTCAGAGTTTCTGGGAAGCAGTGAAAATTACTTCCGAGGCGTTTTTTGTAAAACGTCTTGTGATTGTACCAACTCATATAACCCATTGAATAACACTTTGTAATGATTTTATATGATGTTTATGAGTATTTATGGCAAGTTTTATGGTTCATGTTCAAGAATTTTGTGTTGTGTCGTTCTAACTCATTCTGCTCATATCGACGTAGAATGGTGTCCTCTCCCCTACTAAAAATTATGAGAAAGACTTATGCTTGCATGTTTGTTGAGTGTATTTCTTCCGTCGAGTATTCTGGTGCAGGTATTAATATTGACTTTGGCCCGAGCAGGACTCTCCCCGGGTACTTGCGTGTTGGAGATTTTGTTGTTCTATACACTTATGTCGAGTTATATACAAGGATATGGAAGAAGTTCAGCCACTTCTCTGTTGACACTTCCAGAAGCTACAAAGCTTTAGAACAAGACGTGTCAAGTCTGTTTCCCATCATACATGAGATGATCACATTTCCTCTGAATGAAGTTTCTGATGCGGTCTTCAAGGAGTAGGAGGAAGTGAGTAACGCTGATAACTCTGGTTTGAATGTCATATGGGTTCGTCATCGTCTTGGAGCCATGCAACAACATTTTACTGAGGTAGAAGAACTTGCTAATCTGGAGGCAGTGACCAAGGCTATAAAAGAGGTCGAAAGGCTTTCCCAAGAATTGGATCTTGCGTTGGAGATACTCGGAAGGATAGATAAAGAGTATTTTGTAGGGACTGAGCCTGCTTTCTAGGATTTTTTTTCTAGTTTTATGACTTTATGATGCACATTTATGGTTTTCTTTTGGGATTTTGAGTAGGTAGGTTTTGACAAGTTATTTGTGAAGAGAGATAGACTCCTTTTTTTTTTTAAATGAATAAAAATATTTGAATTGATTGATAAACGTGTACACCTAATTATGAGTGTGGAAATATTGCACTCATTCTAGAGGAAATATAAATATTGCGTGAAAATAGGGAAATATTTTAAGTAAACTAGTAAATCACTCAGGCTTTGTAAATTTTGAGCCACTTGCCATGAATCACTAATCCTTCTGGCTTGTCACGGTTTGTAAGGTTCTTCTTTGATAGAGTCTCAGTAGCTATGCAAGGTTCTTCCTTGATAGCTAGAGGAAATGATGTGAGAAGTTGTGCCTTCTTAGTAATTTTCAGAACCGTGTCTCCAGTTCGAAAAGGTACAAACTTTATCATCTCGCCTGAGAGGTCTTCACTTTGGACGACCAAGGATTGTTGTTGATATTTTTTTTCATCGTCATAAGCAACTTGACTCGTAAGTGAGTCATGAATTTTCCCATTCTTAGTAACAGTAATTTTCAACCATTTGATAAAATATTAGAATGAGTTGGCTTCCCATTCACATCTTCTAGTTGTGACATAATTGTCCTTTAAGCAGAGTCCCCGGGTTCTGACAGAACATGCGATCATTGATTGCAAAGAAACTTGAGAAGTGGGACTTATTTGGTCGAGTTTTAGAATTTGAGTTGGGCCTTCCACTAGTCCAAAACATTGTTTTAGGACATTTGGCGTTCGTGAAAAAAGACAGATCCTGAAAGTCGTTAAATATTTACAGTTGGAATTCGTCAATTAATTTGTATTTGATAAATAACACTAGTAATTGGTCGCTTTATTTAGTTTCCGTTTTCCCTATTCCTTCAAAATTCCACCCATATCCAAGTAACTGATAGTATATGTGGCGTTGATGATTAGAAATCCAATAGTATATATTAAGGGTTGGAAATACTTTAAGATCCGTATTTATACTGGTTAGCTAATTAAAACCCTTCAATTGTATATGTCATTTTAGACCTTTGATAAAATATAATCGAATGGCCTATAGTCAGACCTAAAAATAACTTCTCAACCACACATGGAAAGAAAATAATCACCTACATGTTTTCCTCCTTCATGTTTATCAAAATGAAAGTTTCCCTCTGAATTTCCCCTTCTGATTCTTCTTCTTCTTATTATTATCGATTTCACATATCATTACGTAAAAGAAATCCACCACGGAGAAGAGGAGCTAGAGACGTGAACTCAATAGTAAAGATTATTGTGACTTTGTTATTATCAACTTGATTTTTAAATGAAATAATAAAATCAATTTTAGCATTTATAAGAAGGTATAAAATTGTTTTTCTTTTATGAGCTTCTTCTTCTTATTACTGATTCAAATTTTGTACCCAACGAGGGGAAGCTCACATCAATCACAGGTAATTAAAGGGTTTGATCTGTTTCTTCTTTCTTTTTATTTTACCTACTCATTATTTTAAGGGTTTTCCTTTGTGTTCCTCAATTTTGTGTTGGTGTTACTAAGTGTTGTTTCTAGGGTTGATGGTATTTGGTAATATCAATATTACATATATTTTTCATCTTTTTAGTTTGATACTCTTTATTTATGTAAAATCATTTCATGGTATTTTGTCCTGTTGCTTGTTGGATTGATTATCTTAGCCGGTTTGCCAATAAAACCATGAAATTATGATGTACTTTATATGTTTTCTAAAAGTCCTGAACAAGTATATTCATTGATGAGCACAATGTAGTAATTTTTTTTTTCCATTGATGAGCACAATTGTAGCTACTTGCGATGCATTCGATAAATTGCTAATAGTCATGTTGTTTATACTGATTACATATGTTGCAATCAATATTATGACATGAAAGTTGTGTATTTAAGAATTTATTCCCCATAATGATTTCAGTCTTCATGGTTACCGCTCTATTAGATACTTTCACCATCAATACGACCAGCACTAGCCCAGAATCACAACATCACATCCCTATTTTTATTTCTGCCAACATCCCTTGATAACCTTAATTACCTCCCTTTCCTCTTCCATTGTCAGCATCAACACACCACCACCACAAGTATTATCGCCATCATCATAGCCAGTACCACCAACCAACGTGTGATTTTGTTTGATCAATCTTTAGATCATTACTTAAATTACAAGCACAGTCAACACCTCTACCACTGCACAAATATCATCTTAGTTGTTACTACTTATCAAATCTAATTTTCCGTTGGTACCAATTCGGAAAAAAAATATTGTTTGCATTAACGCTCTTATAAGGTACTTCTGTCTGCATAACACACTGATACTATACAAATTTTCATTCACATGCATTTCGAGGACCCTGTGAAACTAGAAGCTAACTTAATGGGATTTTTTTAATTAAAAACCACAAGATTTTGGTTTGTAGCTTATGTTGCTTTATAGAGCAAGCCTTGATTTCCATGTCTTTAGGAAGATTGACTTAGTTACTACCCCTAGGTATTGTTGTAAATTGTATACCATCCTTATTTTTTCTTTACACCTCTATCAATTATTATTTTGGTGTTTAGTGTTACTACCAAATCTCTATGTTTTAACTGAATATGGCAATTGTGGTTTCCCTTATTACTGTTATGATATTTATATCGCGGTTGTATACTTGTGTGTGTAGTGTATGCGTGGTATTCAACCAATAAATATCATAAATATCTTCCATGTAAATATTTTAACTGTATTATTAAATATGGGATTAGAGTGTGATGCATGTTCAGTCTGCTAGATAATTTTGTATCTGATGCCTTATAATTAACTTGTGGATGAATTTTTGTGGAAAATGCCTATCCATCTTTGTTTTTTTTTTGTCCTTTGGATTCCATTGGCAACTTGTAGTTGAATAAGGTGGTACAAAATATGAGACTAAATAAGGCTTCAATATTGAATCATGTTTGATAATATAATATTGTATGCTGATTCAATTTATGTTTTTAATTGTTTCTTTGTTGTGCTTTATAGTGAACAACGAATCATAACTTCTGCTCTCCAAGTAGAGGTACTTCTCAAAAATCTGAATCTGAATGCTTGAGTAGTACATATGTTGTCTAACTTATCATTTTGGGGACCAATTGGTGGGAGAGTCCTGGATTACTCCTACTTACCTATCTGCACATGCATACAACAATGATGTCCGATACATAATTTTATCTTGCTAAGTTCACATGTACTGTTGTTGGCATATGAACCCTAATTTGTTTTAATTGTTGAACATGAATTTATAGAAGAAAATAGTTGCGCTTGGACGTACTAATTTTAGTGTACCCCACTGAATGACGAAAAATATGAAATCCTTAGATGATGTGCTGGAGATGGAACACTAGGAGATGTTTTTCTGGTGAGATGATTGAATGGCCAGAATAATACATAACTCGTGTACTAGGAAGTTATATCATACTGTTAGGATTTTTTAAAAAATTTCTTTTTTGTTGTTTTGAATATGAATGAAACATGTAGCTTTTGTTGTTGAACTTAGAGATGTCTGGGTTGTCAAGTTAATTGAATTCAAAGTTAATTTTAATAGAATGGGTTCCATTGGCTTACAAAATTTCATATGTTGGCTTGTCTCAAATATTAATCTAAACAAAAAATAAGAGAAAAAAAACAAAAAAACAAAAAAAAATTGAGGGGGAACAAACAGACTCGCCTGAATCATATTAGGATGAAACGGCTGAATTCTAATTAAGGATTTTCGACAAACACCATCCGTTGTTACTTTTTGACAAAAGAAATTAGTTGTTTTTTTACAGAAACAAAATGTCATATAAGAAATAGTACACCAAAAATAGGACAGACTTTAGGACGGATGATATCTGTCTTATAACCACTTCGACGAATTCAGTCTGTCCTAAATTTCGATGCTTGGACTAATGTTCAAGTTTTGTGAGGAGTCCCCATTCATATAATTTATCATTCGTGTCGACCATGTTCTTCAAGGGAGGTTTGACTTGAGTGTAGGCGTTCTCCGCAAAGAATAAGCTCTTGCCAGCCATGACATGATTTAGGGCAGCAAAGGTGTCCTCACGTTTTCCTTTCGAAAGATAGAGAAGCTCGCACATGCATTCCATCAGAGATTGAACTGTCTGATTGGTCGACTTCTCGGAGAGAGTGAAGTTTCTGACATAAAGGAGATTTTTGTGGACTCCTCAGCTTCTAATTGCGACTCTCCTGATTCTACGCTTTCCTTTGAAAATACGCTTTAAATTGTTACAATCGCTGGTTGGATGATTAACATATCGGTCATAATAACAGTATTTAGGATCCATTATCTGCTGAGATGTGGGAAGCGTCGCACATAAAGTAACTGGAGAGTACCGTCTTCTATCCATGTTTCGAGGTAGTTCGAGTACCTCTTCCATTAGAAATGGGAAGTCCAGAAACATTATGTTTGGTTCAACATCTTGTCCCTGTTGCGGCTATAACTGTTATTGCGAAGCTTTGGCTGTGTTCTGATATGGAGTCGATCTTCGAGTTGGTACTGGTGTTGAGGTTGGATGAGAAGGAGAATGCTTTGTCTGTGACTCTGGTTGAGATGAATCTTTTCTCTTGGGTCCCTCGTTACTGATAGCACCAGTTGATGGTTGAATGTTGTACTGCTTGTTGACCAGTCCTCCATGGTTTTCCTCCCTTATTGGTATGGTTTTCTCTATGAGGGAAGGAGCAGTCGTGGCGAATCGCTACGTGGCTTCGTGTAATTCAAAGAAAGTATGAAACGTAAGTTTTCTAGAAGGTGCGAAAAAAAGTATCATACCATTAATGCATAGCTCCACTAGTTGGTGTTCGTTCACATTCGGATCGTGACAATCTAGTGCCTAAATTTTGAATCTTTTCACATATTTATTAGGTTTCTCATTATTCCTATGGAACATTCTTCCTGGGTCTCGTATTCAGAGACGAAAAAGTACTCCTTGTAGAAGGCGTTAACCATATCTTCCCAATTAGAGATGTTTTTGGAAGCAATATTGTTATACCACATGTAGGCTCTTCCAGTGAGGGACTTTGATAATTCTTTGAGACGTAGAACATGATTGTATTCATGTACCCTGAGTGATTTGAGAAATCGAGAGACGTGTTCATGAGCATTTCCAGTTCCGTCGTATATTGATAAAGTTGGAGAAGAGTAACCTCCAGGCAGAGGGATCCTTTGAATTTCAGGCGGGTAGGGAGGTTGGTGTTGATGGGCTGAGGATGATTCCTCCTTGCCGTGGTTTCGTAGGAGCCTCTCCAGATCTTCACGGGTGACGTAGTTGGATTGCTGGTACTTTTATGGTGGTCGATCAGGAATGATATAGACTCCTTTATCTTTTTGATCCCTAGGTGTTTCAGCATCAACATCCGCTGCAAAGTTGGTCCTGGTATGCTTCGTTAGGCGATGATGTTGTTCTGGGAAGAGTTGCTCCGTCAGGGTCTTGAGACAAGCAAGTACCTCCTTCTGAGTAGTGGCCATGTCTACCTGAGTTCTGGAAAGGACTTCTTGTCTATTCATCAGATCAGTTATGTTGATCGGAGTTTGAGTATTCTCGGTGTCTTCAGCGGTCTTCTCACCGAGAGGAGGCGGAGTAGTAGTATTGGTACGGGGAGGTTTAGCAGCAATAGGGGTGTTTTCAGAATCACCACTACATGTACTACCTGAACCGACTATAAGAGTTGTAACTGCTCCAGACCTAAGATCCACCATCTTGAATAACTGAAAATTGAATTTTGTAATTGAGAGTTGACCTCTCGTTTTGGTCGCCAATTGTTTTAGGGTGAAAACAAATGTACGGTAATATCGTACTTTCAAGTAGGTTCGAGAGATCAAAATCGAACAGGACGAGCCTAAACCAAGAAATGGCCGTTCAGGTCCTGCTTTAATCGCAAAGGTAGAGGAGATTATGTATCTTAGGGTAGGGAAGCAAAGAAGGTTGAGAAATATCAGTGTGATAGATAACGTGTGAAGGAGAAATGATCATCTCTGAGATGAATCGCTATTTTGTATGTTTTGTTTCTCCTAACTTGTTGTCATGTTCTTGGATTGGATGATAACTATCTATTTATAGTTTAAAGGAGACACACTGATTTCTCGCAAGTCGTGGAAGTTAGGAAGAGGTGGAGAAGTGATGATTGTGGATATTGTACTGGGGTGGTGCCCGGAAAGTATGGAAGACCTGTCAGAACATTACTTCTCATCCTCTCAATTGCTCTATAACCGCCAACTACTTGTTACCTTCTTGTTCGCGGAGGTGGTGCCACCACCCATGTTTGCCATAGACCGCAAAACCAATACCCCAATGAGAATCCCTCAATATGTTTTATTTGATATCTCGTAGAAATAGTGGAGTCATAAGCCACAGTTATTTTGATTAAGTCAACTCAAGTCAAAATGACTTACTAAGTCAGTGAGGCAAGTTGCGTGACTCACTTGATTAGTAATCAGATTGATTAGTGTCGAGTCTGAGAAGTTCAGTGGTCATGTGCTTTCTTATAAGTAACATGGCACATTTAATGGCTAAGTATTAGCTCAGAAGTGACTTAGCATAAGTCTGAGAGGCATATGAGGCCAAATATTATAAAGGGCCTCTCAAGCAAGAAGACCTACTAGAACCCACATTAGATTTAATATTGGACTCATATTGAGAAGAAAAGGCGTATTTATGAGGTAAGTAGCTATCAAAGCCGGGACTAGCTACTTAACGCAAATAAGGATATACTAACTCTTTTGATGTAAAACGCTAATGCACTAACGCTTCAGGAGTAAGACTAATATGCATGGCTTCTGGTAAATGTTAATTGTAATAAGGTTCGGAAGATAATATTAAGGAGGTTTGAAGTTAGCACTTCAGTTAGATAGTATAATTAGCACTAATGTGTTATCGCTAATTCACTTGTGGCTAAGTCTCTAAGTACGAATGCATTAGGCCAAGGTTAGGGAACCAAGGGATGCATTAGCGCTGCTAGGGCGCATAACGCTAGGAGACGCATTAGAGCTAGGCTAGCTTGGTAGGGACGCATTAGCCTATATAGGGCACGCTAGCCACTAAAAACTCGCTGACCACTAGGGACGCGCTGGAGAAGCTTGGGCGTACTGGATCATGGATTGGCAAGGACACATTGCCTTGTAGGGACGCGCTAGGCATCTAGGGACGCATTGGCCTTGGCTAGGGACGCGCTAGGCATCCATGAACGCATTGGCCTTGGCTAGGGACGTGCTAGGCATCCAGGGACACATTGGCCTTGGATAGGGATGCGCTAGAAAGCCAAGACGTGTTGTCTAGGGCGTATTAGCTTGGTGCTATCCGAGAGGAGTTAGCGCCTTTTGCGCTAGAGTTAGGGTTAACATTTTTAGTGCTAGAATTGAGGTGCCAAGATGGTTATGCACTATCTAAGGCCTCATTAGGCCAAGATATTCTAGCTACTACCAGGTTAGGTTAGTTAGCACTTCTCAGGTGCTAGGTTTAGCGTTTTTAGCGCTAGTGTGGATAACTAGTGCCAACGTGGTGCTAAACAAAATAACTAGTGCTAATTTGGCGCCGATAGGAAAAAGGGATAGGGTTGACCTAGCTTAGAGGTTCAACGCGTTTTTACGATATTGCTTCTTGATTGTGGCGCATCCAAAAGGACTAATGCATTATTTGTAGCTTATATTCAAGTAAAGTGCTAAAATAGCATATTTGAGCTCAAAAGAGCAATTTGAGAAGTATTCGTTGCGAATGAAGCGTTAAGCTAGAATGTACTTTTGGGGTTTAAGCATTAGATATTCCCGAGTTTGATGGATGTTGCTGGAACATCAATGCGCATTTGAGGAAAGTTCAAGGAATTTAGCTGTGGAATTTATGCGACTTGAGACTAGTTCGATATGGCATGAATATTATGAGTATTGAGCAAGCTGCAAGGCCAGTTTAAAATGTTTAGAGAGAATATATACTCTTGTTGCTTAGCATATGCATATAAATATGCACATATATTCTTGTTGCTTAGCAGAGGGCAATTTTACAATTCTAACCCTTGTCAAAAACTCACCATCTATACTCATGACATCATCATGATCTTCTTCCAATGACATTTTTGTAACCTATAATAAAAGGTTATTAGATGCAAATGTTATAGCAAAAAGATATGAAACACCAAGTTGATTACAAAAATAGAAATAAAATAAGAGACTTAACATGTGCAAAAGCTTTTATACCCTAGCAGAGCTATATAATGCAAAAAAAAAACCTTGTACAAATAGGAGATACATTTAAAAGATACCGGTAAAAAGATACATAACTTGTTCTAATAAACCAACAAACTTGTGTTTTATCAGGTTCTACTGTTTCTGTGGAGTGTAATAAAAATGAAAGAAGTTCTAAAGCTAGTTTCTATAGGCAAGTGAAAACAAAGAAAGATGGAAAGTTCCAAGTTCATCTGCCATTGACAATATATTTGCATATTTAGCAGCAACAAAGCCTTACAAATGATACCCATAAGACCGTTTTCCATCTATATGAAAATTATAAATAAACATCTATCAAATTGGCCTCAATAGTTAGAATTAGGACAGAAAGACAAGAGAAATCTCTACAAAATGAAAGATATAAAATCAAAAAGATATATATATATATCACTCGGTTAATAACAGATAAACCCTAGCCCTAAACATAAAAACGATTAGTAAATTAGAAAGAGGAAGTGTAGTTGAGAACCCGTAAAACAGAAATCAGATCTTACATACTTATCTTAATTGTAGTTGTAAAGATTGAATCGAATGATTTCCCTTATCCTTAGTGATTGTAGCTGTTTAGGAAAGAGGACGGGACAGGAAGGGTTTACACGGTCCGGGTAACCCGTTGCCAGTTCTAAGGAGAGAGGAGTGGCTGTTATGTTGACAAAATAATAATCATAAAACATTTGACTTTCCTTTTATGGAAACCATCATAAAAACTATTAATTGGTCATAATATAAAATATATTGTGTTAGTTTGGTCATATTGACTTGGTCCAATTTCTATAAGATCCTTTTTCTAAAATATATTATCAGTTTGGTCCAAAAATTACTATTTAGTCCTAGGGTGAACGTTACCCACGCGGAATGACGTTATCATTTTTAAACTAGTGTCAGCAATACTCTTTTCTCTCTCTTCTAAAAGTAAAACAAAAATCTTAAAAATTAATATCTCTAAAACAATAAGTCGAAATTTAACAAATGTTATATATTCAAAAAGCTCTCAACGAGATCTGTAAAATGAGTATCAGTTTCACTATTTTTTTTAAATATTTAGTTTGTATGTTATCGTTTAGTTAAAGATAAACTATAAAAATGAACTATCAATACAAGTTCATTCTACAAAATGAACAACTAGAATTGACTAACATTGTGATGAACTAATTTGTAAATTCATTTTACATAATGAACTCCCATTACATGCTAGAATGAACCATCATTACGAGTACATTCTACAAAATGAACTTCTAGAGAAACTCTCATCACTGGTTTATTCTATAAAATGAACTGCTAGAATACAATTATAATGAACTAACGCAAGTTCATTTTACAAAATTAAATACCATTACATGCTACAATGAATCCTCAATACGATTTCATTCTACAAAATGAACTTCTAGAATAATGAACAACCATACGAGTTCATTCTATAAAATGAACTGTTATAATGAACTACCATTACGAGTTCATTCTACAAAATTAACTGCTAGAAATGAACTACCAATATTACGAGCTCATTTTACAAAATGAAATGCTAGAATGAACTACCATTAAGGGTTCATTTTACAAAATGAACTGCTATAAGAAACTACCAGTACTACGAGTTCATTCTACAAAATAAAATGTTAGAATGAACTACCAATATTGCAAGTTCATTCTACAAAATGAGCTTCCAAAAATTAACTACTATACTCAATAATGGTGTTTATTCTTGAATATGAACTACCATTACCACGAAGATTAAAGCTTCAAAAAATATTACAATTAGTACTCGTTGGATAAATGTCGTCAAGAGCTTCCCGAATATATAAGATTTGTTAATTTTCAACTTATGATTCAGAAGATATTTAATTTTAAAGTTTTTTTCCTCCATTTTAATAAGGGAAGAAAGAGTATTTTAACTATTTTAACATTTTCAAATAAATAAGGACCAATCTAAACTTTCTTATTTATCGGTAGACCAAACTAGCTTGGGACCATTTAAAATAGGACCAAACCATAATATTATTTAATAATCAAGCCTAACGAAGGGAGTATTTTTTAAATTTTTATGAGAGAAACTTATAATCATATTTATGAGTTTAGTTATTAATTACTTTATGACCGAATTATCCTACATATATCGTACAAAATATTCTCGCATTGTATTGGCAAGTACAAGTTATATATTTAATAAATCTTAGAACATCTCAAATGGTTTTTGGATATATATCTTAGTCGGAAAAAAATTAAAACAGATTTTATAAGCATGACCCATAAAAACGAAAGTTATAATTAAAACATCTCCAATGGTGTTTGGATTCTAGTTATCAATTCGGCGAGCACAATAATTCGGTCGGCGAAAGTGCATGCATTATCCGGCTAGGTAAAATGAAAATTCGGTCAACCATGCGATCAATTATGCGTAATGCGACAAAAATGTGGAAATGCATTAATTCGTGTATAACTCTTTTTAATTATACAATAGAATCTCTCTATAATAATACTCATGGGCATCTAAAAAATTATTAATAGAGAGGTACATATAGAAAATGTAAAATTTTAAGTTCAATGTATTTATAGTTGTATTTAACTGATGTATATATATTTTAATGGTTCCAATATATAAGTACATGTATACATCTAGGAATTTGTAAGGTTATTAGGGAGTTTTTGATATTTTCTACAACTATAAATAGTATTAGGTGTAGTAGAAGATTATTCATAAATTTAGTTTCTCCTCAACAAATCAAAATGTCATCCAATGGTAAAAAATAATTCTTTTTTCTCAAACAACTGTAGATAAATATTTTATTTAATCTTGAATTTTAATGTAACAAGATCTATATTTTTCTAATATAATATTGATTACTACTATTTGGAGGTAAATTCTTCAAGGAGGAACTAGAAAAAAAACCATCAATATTAAACTGCAGAGATTACCATTATTAATAACTGGCCCAAGTTGGGATCTTGATTTTTTTATTAATATGTAAAGGTTATTAATATATGGGGTATCAATATACGGAGGTTCTATTCGGAACTAATAATTCAGCATATATCAAATGAAAATAAAAAACCTTGAAGTATTACTTTTAGGATTTTTAATGAAATATATACATAATACGTACTGCAGAACCAACAATTAGCAGTTGGTTTAGTGGTCAAGACAATAACTAGTAACCAAGTGGTAGAGGGTTTGATTCCTTCCATGTACACTTTTTGTGAAAATAGTTCTAAAGAAGGAAAATGAGTTAGTAATAGGTTTAGAAGTCCATGGATAGATGGTCGTGCAGTGGGTTTAGAAGTCCAGGGATAGATGGTCGTGTAGCTAGGTATGTGAATGGGACAAACTACAAACAAAATCATGAAGAATTAAGGTATTAAATAATTCGTCATGCCGAATAATATGCGAATTAAACTGGAAATGTACATAATACGCGAATTAAGCTGGAAATGCACATAATACGCGAATATGATCCGAGAGTGTAAAAGTGCGTATATATTGTGCGAATTAAATGTTTCCCGAATAGTTTGTGAATAATTCACTAAGTATTTGGCGAATCCCTAATTAGGGTTTGAATATATTTGTTAAGTGAAAATAAAATAAGTCAGATTTTATTAATGTGACCCATAAATAATGGTTTATAAAATATTTAAAAATTAAAAATTAATGGCGTGGGTTTTGATGAGAATCTCTAAAACTAGATACTTTCATCCACACTCAGATTTTCAATTAATTTTAACTTTTATTTATCCAACGAGTACTGTTGGAGAGAGTTTTTTTTAGTTTAAGTATTTAAAATCATGTGTCATCAATATCTTTAGAAACCCAAATTCTATTGGAGATGCTCTTAGGAAATCTTATCTCCGTCTTTTGGTTTTCAAGGTTTGATTATTTAAATGGTCTTCTATTGGTATCAAAGTAAATAATTTGTGATAAGTCTAGTCTGGCTACTAATATTCCATGTCACCCGATTCAATGTCCACGTATTAGATCCAGAAAAACTACACACAAAGATAGTCTAATAAATAGTCACATATTATATGGGTAACTTGCAGTTAATTAACCTTAAAAGAATTATATTCTTTAAGCCAAACCTCAAGGTTTCCATGGTTCTTTTTATGTATATATGACCCGACTTGCAATTTGTTACCACCCAGTAGTATTAGCTTACCAAAAAAATCACAGCAAATCATAGGGTATGCAAAAACCATGTTTACTCAATTCTTCAATCAATATGGAAATTATGTGAAGTATTAATTTTATTGGTAGGCTTAGAAAGGTATGATAATAAACCTCAAGTGCACAGTGTCTACAACATAGATAACAGTAAATACGGGTCGATCCCGTAGAGAGTTGTTACGATGTGATGCTAAACTTCTAAGCTCCACTATTACTAATTTAACCAAAATGGGTAGTCGAAAGATCAAGAGATTGATGATTTTATGAAAGAAACAAGATTAAAAAAAAAATGTAAAGATAACAATGGTGTCGAATCCACTACCTAAATGCATAAAAATTATTAATTTGATATACTAGTTCCCTTTACAATCAAGGATCTATAGATGTTCTAGCCTCAAACTACCTTGAAGAGGTAAATCACTTGCACAAATGGATGATTAACCTCAAGCCAAAAATCTGTCAATCTCTAGCATTAGTTGCGTTGTTACGGCACAACCAATCACAGACAAAACTAAATGTGTCAATTCCTAGCATTACCTATATATTTTTCACATAATAACACACCTTTTGTTTGTCTTACCAACTTGGTTAGACTTAGAATTATATTCTAATATATAAAGAATTACATTACTTAATTTACAAGGATATAAAATATAAAAGAAAATAAAAACAATATACAAGAATTTATTTAAAATATCCAAGACTTGCTAATGATGAATTATATCACAATTATCTTCAATTACTTTGTAATCTTGGCATGCATATCTTCATATCTTCCAATCTTAATATGTAATATCTTCAATATCTTTGAATCTTTGTATGCAATTCTTGGTGTTATATGTGGGCCATTATACACATGAATAATAATGTTTAAAATCCCCTCTCAAGTTGGAGGTGGAGGAGAAATATCGAGTACACCCAACTTGCTAGTAAGGCGAGTATATAACTCGACACCTAGAGGTTTGATGAAAATGTCAGCAATTTGATCGGATGATTTGATATAACATGGAGTAATGAGATTACTTTGAATCTTCTCACGAATGAAATGACAATCGATTTCGATATGCTTGGTTCGTTCGTGGAAGACATGATTTTCAGCAATATGAATTGTTGCTGGACTATCACAATAAAGCGTGAAAGGTTCTCAAATCAGAATATGAAGGTCCTGGAAAAGATATTTTAACCAATGTAATTCTGCAGTTAAATTGGCCATGGCCCTATATTCGGTTTCAACAGAAGATCGAGAAACATTTGGTTGTTTCTTAGATTTCCACGAAATTGGACTATCTCCCAACATGGTGAAATAACCCGTTGTTGAGCGACGAGTGGTTAGGAAACCAACCCAGTCTGAATCGGTATAACCCCGTAAATAAATAGAACTTTTAACATACAAAAGAATTCCATATCCAATAGTTCCCTTGAGATAACGCAAACACATAAAGCTGCATCATGATGAGTAGTTCGAGGATTTTGCATAAATTGGCTTAAAGTATTCACTACATAGGTGATGTCTAGTCGAGTAACCGTTAGATACAAAAAATTTGACCAATAAGTCTACATTATGGTGTAGGGTCAGATAAAGGTTCACCATATGTAGGTTTGAGGCAAATATTTTGCTCCATGGGAAAATAAACCACTTTGGATGCGGTTAGCCCCATATCTTTCAAAAGATCAAGGATGTATTTTCATTGACAAAGAAATATACCTTGATCTGACCGAAAAACTTCAATCCTTAGAAAATATTGTAGGCATCCAGATTTTTAAGCAAAAACGCTTTTCTAGAGACACTTTCAATTTTGATATAGAGGTTTCATCATTACGTGTAATGATAATATCATCTACATATAATATATATATTATATGTGTAGATCCACGATTATAGGTAAAGAGTGAATAATCTGATTTAGACTGATGAAAACCTTCACCAATAAGCACATATGAAAATGTAGCAAACCATTGTCGGGATGCCTGTTTTAAACCATATATGGATGTATTTAAGCGATATACTTGCGTGTCATCCGAAATTTCAAATCCCGGTGATAGTTGCATGTATACTTCGTCTTCCAAATCTCCTTGAATAAAAACATTATTTACATCAAGTTGATGTAAATTCCATCCACGAACTGCAGCCAAAGAAAATAACTCTTACGGCTAACTTCCAACAGGTACAAAGGTTTCATGAAAATCAATACCTTCCAACTGTGTATAACCTTTGGCGACTAATCGGGCTTTATATCTTTCGATTGAGCCGTTTGGATTATATTTTATTTTGTATACCCATTTAAAACCAATGGTTATTTTCCTTTCAGGTAAGGATTGTTTTGTCCAGGTATTATTTTGTTTATGAGCCTGTATCTCCTTAAACATCGCATCTCTCCATACTGGAAATTTTATGGCTTGACGATAATTAGTGGGCTCGTCAGTGACGAGAAATTTTGTGAAAAATATCTTATGTTGTATACACATTTGACTATAAGAAAGGAAGTGATTGAAGGGATATTTTGGACCTTATAAAATAGGAGTTTTCATCACTGTGCATATATATAATCTCTTATATATATGGGAAGATTACGATCACTAGTGGGACATGTTGAGATTTACTCATTTATTTGGGATCCAGTTGACTTGGATTCATTTGATGGTGATAATGATGATCTAGGAGATGTCACTAAAGAAGAATGTGACTCACTTATGGATGTAGGAGTTATACACTGAGTGTCTTCAGTCAACAAATCATTGTTAGATGCATATCTTTGTTACGAAGAAGATAAATTCCCTGGAAAATTAAAAAGAAGAATTGTGACGTCTTTATCAAATTCATGTGCATGACTGTTTTCTAACTCTTCTAAATACTGGTGAGGATCATCGAATCCTGATTCTGGTGATGGTGAAATCGTATTTCCATAAGGAAATGTTTGTTCATAAAATATGACATCCCTTGGTGTATAAATTTTCTTTGTTTGTAAATCAAAGATCTTATAACCCTTATGATTGTATGGATACCCAATAAAAATTCCTGGTTTTGCTCGGGCATCAAATTTATGAGAAGGATTTGTATGGCGAACAAAACATAAACAACCAAATACTCTAAGATGTGAATAATTTGGCGATGATCCAAAAATAACTTCATGTGGGGATTTGTAATTGAATACTTGTGTGGGCATCTTATTGATCAAATACCCTGTGACCATAATACATTCTCCCCAGAATTCTAATGGTAAGCCTGCTTGAAAAAGGAGTGATCTTTTTACATTGATCAAATGACGGTGTTTGCCTTATACGACACCATTTTGTTGTGGAGTGTATACACAACTACGTTGATGTGAAATTCCATTTTGTAGAAACCATAGTTGTAAGTCCTTTGTCAAGAATTCATTTCCAATATCGGAACAAATTTTTTGAATCTGGGGAATATAGATTTTTCCAGATCCATACGAGATAGTGCCAATTTTGGATTTATACTGATTTATCACAAAATTGAAAAAATAATCTAAATATTTTTTTGTTTCATATTTTGAATTCTTGAAGAATACCCAAGTGCAACATGTATAATCATCAAAGTAGATAGTACATTGGTGAATACCGGAGCTGGTTGCCTTTGATAAATCCATTCATGATGGTAACGACTAGGGTGGCCTTTGCGAAGAAGACCATGTATTCTTTTGTGCTGGTAATTTTTGAAACTAATTAGCTTCTTACTCGTAATTTTATTTGATGTTTTTTTTATGGAGCCATTTAAAACAATCATGAAATCAAATTACAAGTTTATATATTGTACAAGTTTGTTGAGTTAGCCCAATAATGTAAGAAATGCTAGGCGAGTTTCTTAATTGTAACTTGTTAACTTCATTTGGTGGTTATGGAATTCCATATTCATTCTCTGTCATTAATTTGTGCTTTATATAAAATGGGTAATTGGTGAAACCGTGAAAGTTTGTGGTGCTAAAATGTTGAATAAATATCGTTGGTCGATGATGTCCCTTTATCATGTTAAAAGTTAAGATGATTTCTCATGCCATCTTCCCTGTTCGTATATTTAATTGGTACATTTCAGGGTCCTTTCCACACCTGCCTTGCACCTTACAAACTATATGTGAGTTGATTCATCATTATTCTTTTCGATGGAAGATTGTGCAGCCATCTTTAAAGAGTGCATAACAGGTTATGCAGATTAAAGTAGCTGCATAACAAGTTATGCAGCAAATTGAAAAGGTGCATAACAGATTATGCATCCATCTTTAAAAGGCGCATAACAAGTTATGCAGATTAAAGTAGTTGCATAACAAGTTATGCAGCAAACTGAAAGGGTGCATAACATGTTATGCATCTATCTTTAAAAGGTGCATAACATGTTATGCAGATTAAAGTAGCTGCATAACAAGTTATGCAACCATCTTTAAAAGGTTGGATGTTATACCAAGAACTATAAATTACTTTATAACCAAATGTTAAAAGTCTAATGTCATAGATGCTAATGTCTACACAGGGTAGGCTACCAGATGGACAAGAAATAACATTAAAGAGGCTCTCTAGTAACTTTAGATAAGGTGTACAAGAGTTTAAGAATGAGGTCTTATTAGTGGCTAAGCTCCAACACGTGAATCTCGTTAGGCTCCTTGGTTTATGTATCAAAATGAAGATAAGCTACTCATTTACCAGCTCATGCCAAACAAAATCCTTTATAACTTCATTTTTGGTTTTGAAACTCTCCCCACGTCTCATTTACAGGATTCATATATTTTTCATTAACTTATAAGTGATAAACAGTGTTCTAAATGGTCTTCAAACTACACTTACATGGTAACGTGGCTTATTTTTGTTTGTAATTGTACTCTTGATATTGTAATTGTAAGACTTATCATTTTTTGTAATTGAAAGATTTTTGTTAGTTTGTTTTTTATAGTGGCTGCATAATATGTTGTGCAGCTATAAAAATGTTTGCATAACCTGTTATGCAGTCGAGAAATGGTTGCATAACGCATTATGCATCAACTTTTTTTGTTTAAACTGAAATCAACCAAAAAATGGCCGCATAACATGTTATGCAACTACAAAAATGCCTGCATAACCTGTTATGCAATCGAGAAAATAACTGCATAACATATTATGCAATTTTTTGTTAGCAGTCAAATAAAAAAACGACTACATAATATATTATGCATACGAGAAAATGAATGCATAACCTGTTATGCATCCGAGAAAATTGTTACATAACGCACTATGCATCAATTTTGTTTGTTAGCACTGAAATCAACCCAAAAATGGCTGCATAACCTGTTATGCAATCGAGAAAACTGACTGCATAACGCGTTATACATCTTTTTTTTGTTGGAATTTTTTGAGGCATATACATCGTTTTAGTGGTTGCATAACCAAATTAGTGGATGCATAAATCAAAATATGACTGGATAAACTATTATTCATCCTTTGTGGTGGCTCCATAATTCGTTATACATTTTTTTTGGAATGATATTTTTAGGCATGTACATTGTTTTAATGGTTTCAAAGGAAAATTAGTGGATGCATAAACCAAAATATAGCTGCATAATGTGTTATGCATCCTTTGTGGTGGTTGTATAATGTGATTTATCTTTTGTGGTAGTTGCATAATGGTTATGTATCTAATTTCCCAAATTTGTTCCTAAAAGGACAAACACCTCCGATTATTTCGTAAAAAATATTAATTTTATATTGTTGTTTGTACTCATTGTGTAAATCTCTTTAAAAGCTTTCCGATGAGATAAAATTTATAAAATTCAACTTTAGATATATTATATTCTAGTTTGTTTGCCAGTTATACCCCTGAAAAATATGATGCATAAGAAATTATCCAAACACTTAATTGATGAGAGATAAAATCCTTGTTTTCTTTGTTATATAAGTAGAACATATTAAGGGTAGTTGTGTCTTGTTCCCCTCTTTTTCATAATTTTAAATAATTATAGGTCTCACAAAAATTAGGAAATATTTTGGGTTTGTGAATAGGAAAAATAAAATTTTTGGGTCTGAGCCTGAAATCCCCGTTAAGTTATCTAACGAAAGAGACTTATATTCCTAAAGGGATTCTACAAGGGAGAAAGCTATAAAAGAACAACTTCAATAAGAGGGAGCAATATCTAGGCTTTCACCTAGTTCTCTTCTCACCTCTTCTACTTTTTTTGTAGGTTTATGGGGGGAATATTTCTCATATCTAGGGTTTGCAATTTCTTTTCTTCTTAAATTCAATTGTATAAACTCCAATTTATGAGTAGTTAATTTTATTGTTGGTTAGAGAATAGTTGGATTTCATAATACATGATTCTTTAATTAATACATTAGTTTTGTCTTAATATTATCGTTCATGATTCACCATAAATATCTAATTGATTCGATTGTTTGTTTAGTCAAGTTGCAAATTGGTTCAACTCATATTCATATATATAGCTAATTTAGGGTTTATTATACGCAAAAATGATACTCCTTGAACACAAGTAGCATGATTGTGGTTATTGCTTGTAGTGATATATCCTAGTCATCACAAGTGGATAATGACTTTTGTTAAATCTAATTAGTGCACTTTCCATGTTCAATTGTATTGATTAACCTAATTTCATGAATCTTAATGCTCCTCTGGAATTAAACTTGATAGTGTTTTTCACACGTTAGGTTTTTCTCTTGATAGAATTCGTATTTGCATCTTCTAATGCGTTTGTTGATGACTTGAGAAAATTCGCGGGATATTCTTGCGATCAAGGTATTCTAGGGATTTTGATAAAACGAGATTAAATATCAATTCTAATTATTAGTATAGGAACATGTTTTGTGAATGAAAAAATGAAACCTTGACCAATATTCTTAATTCTTTGATTATTTTCTATAAATTTTTAGTTTTCTTAATTAGGTTAATTTACTTTCATTGAATATGAAATTTCCCTCCTTTTACATAAGATATCAAAATCGAATAACAACCAAGATATCCTCGTGGGAATGATTCTTTCTTACCCTTGCTTCATATAAATCTTAAATAGTGAGAAAGTAATAAATAATTTTGGCATGGTACGACATATATCAATGGACTACGTACCCGCACTTTGACCATTTAGTATTAAACTTGATTATTGCAGGATAGGAAGTCAAACACAAATTGATCGACGACGGAAGCTCTATCGACATCATGTTTTATAACACGTTCTTAAACATGCTTTATGACTATTAAATACTACATCAACCACATGATGATGGTTACAACTTCGACGACAAAAATATCACATTAACTAACAACTCTTGACGTTCAGCCGAGACCAATTACAGTACCGGTGCAGTTCACGGTGATAAATACAAGTTCATCCTACAGAACCATACTATAAAGTAAATGTATCGTATGAAAGTCGTGCCATCATCAAAGCTTGCAGTTCTCCACACCGGACATGACATTGAAGATAAAAAGAGACCATAACGTCAAACAAATCTTCAACCAATCCAATATCCGCCAATATATTTTTTTCACAGATATGCTACACGCTGATGCATACAAGAGAGAAGCCATCAACGCAAGTACAAATAGGATTCCATTGTGATGGAGCGAAGGACCTAAATAATTATCATTTAGCAGGTGTCGAAGTTCACCCGATAAATTTCTCAATAACTAAGTCAACTAAACAAATAAATATAGTTACATAAGGACAACCACAAATATTTCAGATTAGATCCACGATGAATAAAGAGAAAGAAGAAGCTTTATGTAAGCTATTGCATAACAATACAAATTTATTCGCGTTGAGCATAGAAGTCATGTTGAGCATAAAGACATAAATCAGTTGCCATAATCGATGCAGTAGATGGTATCGGAGCTTACCACCTACAGAAACCCGCATGAGAATTGTTGACAAACTCGTGGATCGCAATTTTCTTGAAGAAATTTTATCAATAGTTAACGCAAGGATACAACAAAAATTTTAAGATTATATTTACTATGCGTACTTAGTTTAATATTTTTTTTACATTCCCATTTATACCCTTAAGGAAAAACAATTTGGAACGGATATATAAGTTGTGGATGATGTAAAATGGAATAGGGTTAAAAAGGTAAAGATGGTTAGGGTGTCGTATGAGTACGGAAGGTTGATTATAAATAAACCTTTCCTAAAGATAATGGTCATTCAAGGTTTGTTTCAGTCACAATGAAGAGATATGGTTGGTCTAGGAAGGCAAAATGAGAGAGGTAAAAATAGAGTCCTTAGTTGTAGAGAGTTGCAGACGAAAAAGCTCTAAGAGAGAGAAAGAGAGTTGAAGAGAACTTGTTATGTTGCTCTTATTGTTGTTGTGTTTCGAACGACCCAAAGTGGGTCTATTTATACCTCTGCAAAACCTTAATCTCTAGTCGATGAGATCAAGATGAGGAGTAAGATAAGCGCCCCCACCCATATTCTCAGGGATAGCTAAAGATAGATCAAGGATTGAGTCTATCCTCAGCAGTTGATCCCTTGTGAGCAACTATCCTCTCCGTGTGTGAGTAGGATGATACTCACACATGTCGTAAACTGCCATACCAAAACCCTAAGTTTATCCTCTCACTGGTAACGCAATTAGCCTTTATATGTGTCGTATGATGTGGTAGTATTCTCCAAAGTTGTCGTAATTTTGATGAAGTAATACTCACGCATTGCATGTGAAGGTAGGTATGATTTATATGGAGAGCTCAAGGAGGCTTGTTATATGTATCATGAGGAGAGCATAAACTTGGATGGGGTCGAACATGACCTAGTGAGTAACTTATTTTTCTTCAACGAGTGAGATGTTCACTTGGACTTTCTTCAAGATGTCCCAAATATTTTTGTCTTGAGCTTCATTCTTAGGCTTGAAAAACAAGCTAGGAAAGGAAATTTTCACCTCATATTAGGGTATATGAAACCTAGGTATATTGGTTGTTGCAGATTTGTTTTTAGGCACTGTATCTTCTTTTTCTACATCTAACGCCTGCTCAGAATGATCACAATTTTTATTTTTATTAACCGGATCAACTAGTGATTTCCCACTTTTTAGAGTTGCAAAAGTAACATATTCTCTGGGATTAACAAGAGGTTGGGATGGTAGTGTCCCTGAAATATGAGATTTCATATAATTCGTTTATGTAGCCAACTGTTCTATCTGAGTCTACAAATTCTTAATGGTTTTTTCATGTTTATGATGGCTCTGCAAAAACTGTTTCCTTGAAACCTTGTGTTACAGAAGTGAGACCCTGCATGCTTTGCATCATGATGTTGAAATTGTCACTAATACAAGACCCTTGAGCGGCTGCTTAAGTAGGAATTGTGGTTGTTGAAAACCACTATGTCGCCCGTAAGGACTATGAGCTACTCTTCCTTGTTTGCATACCTAAAATTCGGATGACCTTTTCAAATTGCATCATAAGTAGAAGATTAGGGATCATACTTGGCCTTTGATTAGAGAACACAACATTCAACTCATCGGACTCTTCATCATATGTAAGAATAATTGCAAAAGAAATATGGTGAACCATCAATCACTGCAATGTATGTAAAGTAGAGCTAACTTCATAAAGTTTCCTACCCACCGTCTCAACTTTTGTATTAAATTGTTACGTGTTTGCATCCATATTCTCAATCAAATCTGTAGCTTCCTATACGGTTTTGGTGGTTAATGCACCACCACTTCCTACATCGATAATATTTCTCTCCAAATAAAGAAAAACATCATAGAAATATTGTTGTATAGGTTGCTCATTGATCCGGTGATGTGGACATCTTGCTAACAACTTCTTGTACCGCTTCCAATATTCGTAAAATGTTTCACTAGTAATTTGTGCATTTTCACTAATTGTTTTATGAATAGTTGCTGCTTTGGAGGCGGGGAAATACTTTTCTACAAACATCCTCTTCGTTTCCTTCCATGTAATGCTTTCGGGTGGAAGACAATAAAACAATTCTTCTACAACATCAGTCAAAGAGAATGGAAAAGTTGTCGTTAAAGCTTTTTCTTGATTAGTTTTAATCGGTTTCAAACTTGTCAACCTATGTTACAAAAGTTCCAAATGACGATCGGGATTATCTCCTGCAAAACCCTTTGAACTTCGGTAACCAATGTATCAACTGATATTTGAGTTCAATTGAGCCATCTAAGTTGATGCAAAGTTGTTGCTAATCAAACGGTGAATATGGTAGATCCTTGAGTGTCTTCCTTTCAGGGGGTGGAGGCTGAGGATTTCCATGGTCCCTTTTTTAGTCAACCATCTCTTCAATTGGAGGATCTTGTAGAATTATTCTGCTTCGAGTAGTAATACCACACTGTTGATAACCAGCGATAACCAGGTGTCAGAGATTAAGCACCTGAAATTTAAATCTAGAAAACAGTATCAAAAACTAAAAATAAAATATAAAAAACAAAAATAAAACGAAAAATAATTACAATTAAAAGCTATCCACTGCTCCCTAGCAGCACTAGCACCAAAATTTCATGGGTTGTCATAGCCATAAAAATTAAATCACTTATTTTTACTCCATTAAAAATTAATATAGTAATAGTAAATATTGTTCCCATGAGGATCAAGGAGTTTTCAGTTGTCAAGCGTCACAAAGGGGAAATTTTTTTATAGGTTGGAAAGAACATACTAAATAATAAAGAAACTAAAGATGTAATCAAGGATCAGAAATATGATCAAGGGATCAATCTTCATTACTAATTGATCACTGAAGTAATATATTCATTTATACTTCATTAATCAAAAATTATCACAAACCATAAGATAACAGCTAGCACAGTAATATCCCCAACATTCCTTAAGTCACTAGATACCAAAGCGCTCGAGTACCATTTTCTATTATTCTAAACCACCTAGAAGTAACACACTCTAAGTGTAATTTGGTCGAGTGTTTTATATTTTGTGAATTACTGTTAATCCTAGTAATTGAACTCTTAGCGCAAGGTTCACTTTCTAATGTTGCTTCTATATGTAACGAGTTATTCAAAAAAATTATGGATATCTTAACTCTTTACTAGCAATAGATCAATCAGAAAATCAATTTAGTTGGCTATCTAAAACAATCGATCAATCAATCATAAACATTTATCATAGTAGAAACAGACAATAATCATGTGAAGAACTTAAAATAGATTTATATATTAAATCAAATCATGTTAAGGATTTGGAATTCTTCCTCAATCAAATGGGAGTTTAGAGACTCATGGATTTTACTAAATCCATGATATACATATGATACAATCAAAGAGAAATGGATACGATGATGGAAGTACTCCAAAATCCTAGCCTTCGCTTATTGTCTTCTTTTTTTCTCTCCAAAACCTTAATAAAACGTGTCTTAAAAAGTATTAGATGTCCCATTAAATAGACATAACAATCCTAAGGCTTTGGCCCATTTCAAACCAAGTTTTCTTCCTTTAAAAACCAATTTCGCAAGCTTTCCATGTGAGATCATTCCTAGAATGGGATCGATCTCAGAATCCCTATAAAACTGTTTTGCACATAACTTCCTCATACGAACTCGGAATGACCTCATTATTTTTTTGTTGGCTTTGTCTTTTCATTCTATAAAAAAAATGTAATTGTATAATCTGAATTTTATCGAATTCCACTTGTTCCTTGGTTCAACTTCCATTATATGTCCCTTTTAGAACTCTTTTAGCTCCATTTGGGTGATTTTATCTAATTGGAACAATTAAGAGAAAACAAGAGTAATGTACAAGAAATATAGCAAATATAAGCATTAAATTGATATCAAAAGTATAGTAAATTTATACTTATCAGATTGAAGCTGACTTTAGTAGGATAAATCAAGAAATAGTTTTGGCATTTAAATTTAATGGCAAACTTGACATACCAGCGCTAGTGGGTTCAACCGAGCATTCGCTCTAAAAAACGTGCAATTAGCAAAACACAACTCAAGATTTTACATAGAATGTACGTTAGTGTGTAGGTATTGGATGATTTTTTAGTGGATTTTCCAGTAGAAGAACCCAATTGAGAAGAACCTGCGGAAGACGAAATGTTACTATCACCACCGGAGACAGAGGATAGTTCGAAGCTACAAATCTAATCATTCCAAGCAACAATGCTCGATGTGGGATATTTGTGATGAAGCTCACAACAAGAATATGGCATGACTAGGGATCATCATCACCTCTCCTAACAGATAAATAATTTAGCGTATCTACAATATCTGTTACGATACAACAACCAACAATGTGGCAGAGGATGAAGTTTTTCTCCACGCGCTAAGAATGGCGAATGAGATGAAGCTTAAAGACGCAAGAATCATCAGTGATTCCCAATTTTTGATCCACAAAATTGTCAAGACTTACCTAATAAAGAGCGGCAATCTATAACAATACATGAACTAGTAGCAAAAGTGATGCAGATGAGCAGGCTATAGCCTATTTGGAGGCTTAAGACCCGAGTGTCGTAATTTAGCTCAAGAGGGTTCCATTTTGATTAGAAACGGGCCAAAAATCAAGACATGACACGACTTAGTCTCATGGTCTTCAGTTTTTTAGCCAAATTCCATCGTTTAGGGCTTCAAACATGCGTTTTTGTGATTTTAGGAAAGTTTTTGTTTTGTTAATAACTTCTTCATTAGGAATCCGTTTGGGTCGCCGTTTGCGATAAATAGTTTTATTTTATGAGTACTTTCATTATTTTAGGTCGACCAAAATTTTCCAAAAACAAATTGAGGGTTGAGTCAGTTTAGGGGTTTTTTCATCCTTTCTTGACTAGCAAGTTAGGGTTTTCCCCCACTCTATAAAAGAGTCCTCCATGTATTATTTTAAGCAGTTGAATTTGATTAATAAGAATTAATTTCTTAAACTTGTTCAAGTTTAATCGATTATTATTTAAAGTCGGAAAACCGAAGTCTAAATAATTATCGTTGTTCATAGTCGATATTCCTAGGAATATTTGAAGTCTGAATAAAACCTTTCTTTTCTTTCTTTTATTTATTATCCGCTGCATCAGTTAGTATCAGAGCAAAGTCGATTCTAGGGTTGATAAGATGCCACCAAGAGTAGCAATCGGTCAGGGTCGAGGTCGAGGTCGAGGAGGAGGTCCAGAAGGTTTCATTCCATGGAGATCTAGAGAAGAATTCATTGAAGATGTCCAAGGTTTGCTTGGTCGGTTTTAACCTTCAGAAGGAAGAAGAAGATAATAACTTAACCCTTTTGCTAGAGGGCATCGCGAAGGTAGAATAAATCAAGGAGAGGATTCTAATCGCTGGAAGGCAGGAATAAAAGTAGAGATCCCAGAATTTTATGGTGGTTTGGAACCGGAAGAGTTTCTTTCCTGGTTGAATACGGTTGAGGAAGTATTGGAATTCAAAGAAGTACCAGATAACAAACAAGTTTCCTTGGTAGCGACTATGTTTCGTGGGAGGGCTAATTCATGGTGGCAACAACACAAGCTGCTACGCAGTCGTAAAGGAAAACAGAAGTTAGTATCATGGGAGAAGTTGAAGAAACACATGAGAACAAAGTTTTTACCACATAACTACATTGGATTGATGTACCAGCAGCTGCAAAACCTACGAAAGGGGGGCACGTTCTATAGACGATTACACCAAGGAGTTTTACCGACTCCTTTCTCTTAACGACTTGTCAGAGTCAGATGAGCAAAAAGTCATTCGCTATATAGGTGGTCTCCATCAACAATATCAGGATACACTCAACATGTTTGATTTCTGCTCTATTTCGGATGCACATCATAGAGCAAGACATATAGAGAAACAAGTAGGGCGTAGAAGCTTAAATTGGGGTATCAATGTGGCAGCATCTCCAGCAAGTAACCATAGTACTTCAACACCTAGTACTGCTAGTAAACTTAATTCTTCGTCAACACCAAATAAAACCCCAGTTACCACCTTTGGAGGTAGGTGTAATAAGTGCGGAGAATATGGGCACAAAGCCAGTGACTGTCAAAAAACAGAACGAGCGAACAAGGTATTTTTCACTGAAAACGACCGTGAAGAAGATGGTTGGGTAACTGATTATGAAGAGGATCATGAGGATGATTCTGAACCTGTTGATGAAATAGTTGCTGGAGATAAAGGAGTGAACTTTGTAGTAAGAAGAAGTTGTCTCACTCCACGTAAAGATGTGGGCGACAGCTGGTTGCATAACAATATATTCCAGTCGACATATACAATCAAAGGAAAAGTTTGTCGTCTAGTTATTGATCCTGGAAGTTGCGAGAATATTGTTGATGAAGAGGTCGTGAAACGATTCAAGCTGGAAACCAAGGCACATCCACATCCATACAAGCTTACTTGGCTTAAGAAAAGGAATGAGGTAAAAGTAAACAAAACGTTGCTTGATTTCTTTTTCAATTGGTAACAAATATAAGATAAAATATGGTGTGACGTTACTAGTATGAATGCTTGTCACTTTTTGTTGGGTCGTCCATGGGAGTTTGACAGGAAAATTAGTCACGACGGGTATAAGAATACCTACAGTTTTTTATGGAACGACGTACAACCCAGTAAAGATATTGCACATACACCATCTACTGGAGAAGATACCAATCTCTTGTCGTTTAAGCAGTTTGAAGATGAGGTAGAAGATGCAGGTGAATTGTATGTGTTGATTGGCAAAGAAGAACAATAGGATGAAAGTAGTATTCCCATTGCATCTCAACCTTTAATTAAGGAATTTATGGATGTTTTTCCTAATGAGTTGTCGGACGAGCTACCACCTCTCCGGAATATACAACATCGTATTGATCTCGTTCCTGGATCATGCTTGCCAAACAAAGCACATTACAGAATGAGTCATAAGGAGCATGAAGAACTTCGTTGTCAAGTGGAAGATTTGCTACAAAAAGGATTGATCCGACATAGTTTAAGTCCTTGTGCAGTACCAGCCTTGTTGATTCCAAAGAAAGATGGAACGTGGAGAATGTGTGTTGACATTCGAGCTATCAACAAAATCACAGTCAAATACCGTTTTCCAGTTCCCAGATTGGATGACTTGTTAGATCAGTTGTGTGGAGCAAAGTTGTTTAGCAAACTCGACTTGAAGAGTGGGTACCATCATATCAGAATTCGTGAAGGTGATTAGTGGAAGACTGCATTCAAAACTCGAGAAGGATTATATGAGTGGATGGTTATGCCATTCGGTTTGACCAATGTGCCAAGTACATTCATGCGTATCATGAATCAAGTACTCAGACCCTTTATCAGTACTTTTGTGGTTGTTTATTTCGATGATATTCTTCTTTATAGTGCTAACATGGACTTGCATGTTCAACATCTTCGAGAAGTGCTCTCAGTTCTACGCAAGGAGAAATTATATGCGGCCATCAAAAAGTGTTCATTCATGACAGATCGAGTTTTATTTCTCGGTTATGTCGTCACCAAGGATGGAATCAAGGTAGATGAGTCCAAGGTTGAAGCTGTGAGAAATTGGACTATACCTATTACATTACACGAGGTAAGGAGTTTCCATGGTTTTGCTTTTTTTTTGCTGGCGTTTTATTCCACACTTTAGCACCATTATGGCACCCATTACTGAATGCATGAAAGGAGGAAAGTTTTCATGGTCTGAGGAAGCTGAAGAAGCCTTTGAATCTGTCAACACAAAGCTGATAACTACACCACTATTGGTGTTACCTGATTTCAGCAAGCCGTTTGAACTACACTGTGATGCATCGAAGGTGGGAATTGGAGCTGTTTTGAGTCAGGAAGGACGACCTGTAGCGTATTTCAGTGAGAAGTTGAATGGTGCTAAGCTCAACTATAGTACTTATGATGTGGAGTTTTATGCTATAGTTTAAGCCTTGAAGCATTGCCGTCACTATCTAATTCATAACGAGTTCATTATGTTTTCTGATCATGATTCTTTGAAGCACATCAACATTCAAGAGAAGCTTTTTTCTAGACATGGTAAGTGGGTTGATTATTTGCAAGAGTTCACTTTTGTACTGAAGCACAAAGCTGGGTCGCAGAATCAAGTTGTTGATGCCTTAAGCCGTATGAGTATGATACTCAACACCATGCGAACTGAGGTAATAGATTTTTATTCATATTCTTACCATATTTTAACTGATCCGAACTTTGCGGAGATTGTGGATGATATCAGTTCAGGCAAACGAAGTGATTACCTTATGCATGAAGGATTTCTCTTCAAAGGTAACCAATGTGTTCCTGATTCTAGTCTCTGATTGAATATTATTAAGGAGTTACATGACGAGGGGCACATGGGAAGGGATAAGACTTTCCAACTTGTTTCGAAGTCATATTACTGGCCAACAATGAGGCGCGAAGTTTCTAAATTCGTGGATAGATGTTGAATCTGTCAAGTTTCAAATGGAAAAGCAACTAATGCAGGGTTGTACATGCCATTGAAAGTTCCAAGTCAACCCTGGACAAATTTGAGCATGGATTTTGTATTGGGTTTACCTCGAACTCAGAGGGGACATGATTCAGTATTTGTAGTTGTTGACCGTTTTTCAAAAATGTCCCATTTTATTGCTTGCAAGAAGACTACTAATGCACTGAAGGTATCTGAATTGTTCTTCCGTGAAGTGTATCATCTACATGGATTACCATGTTCAATTGTTAGTGATCGAGACACAAGATTCCTTAGTTATTTCTGGAAAACCTTGGAAATTAGCTAATACAAGGCTTAACTTCAGTAGTGCGTATCATACTCAAAGTGATGGACAAACACAAGTTTTGAATCGTTCGTTGGGTGATATACTACGGTGTATGGTTGGAGACAATCCGAAGAGTTGGGATCAGAAACTTTGCCAAGCTGAATTTGCATTTACTCGTTCAGTAAACTATAGTCTGGGTATGAGTGCGTTCGAGGTTATTTATGGCTACAGTCCACGAGTACCAGTATATTTAGCACCTGTTCCTGATCTGAAGAGAATTGAAGTTCGTGCCGAAGAACGTATCCAACAGTTGCAACAGGTTCACAAGTTGGCTGAAGAACAGTTGCTTCGAGCTAATGAGAGGTATAAGGAGGCGGCAGATAAGAAACGGAGAGTTGTGGATTTTATAGTAGGAGATTTTGTGTGGGCAATATTGACAAAGGATCGTTTTCCAGTTGGCGAGTATAACAAACTGAAGGCGCGCAAGATTGGTCCCTTGGAAATTATCGTGAAGATTAATCCTAATGCCTACAAGTTAAAGCTTCCAAGTCACATCCGGACTTTTGATGTTTTTAATGTCAAACACTTGGTGCCGTATAATGGTGATAATTCTGATGATGACCAAGAAAATTCGAGGGCGAATTTCTCTCAACCCCGGGAGAATGATGCAGATGAGCATGCTATAGCCTATTTGGAGGCTAAAGACCCGAGTGTCGTAATTTAGCTCAAGAGGGGTCCATTTTGATTGGAAACGGGTCAACGATCAAGACATGACACGATTTCGTCTCATGGTCTTCAGTTTTTTAGCCAAATTCCATCGTTTGGGGCTTCAAACAGGCGTTTTTGCTATATTAGGAAAGTTTTTGTTTTGTTAATAACTTCTTCGTTAGGAGTTCGTTTGGGTCGCCGTTTGCGGCAAATAGTTTTATCGACCAAAATTTGCCAAAAATAGCAAATTAGGGTTTGAGTCGGTTTAGGGGTTTTTTCATCCTTTCTTGACTAGCAAGTTAGGGTTTTTCCCCAAGTCTATAAAAGAGTCCTCCATGTATTATTTTAAGCAGTTGTATTTGATTAATAAGAATTAATTTCTTAAACTTGTTCAAGTTTAATCGATTATTATTTAAAGTCGGGAAACCGAAGTCTAAATAATTATCGTTGTTCATAGTCGATATTCCTAGGAATATTTGAAGTCTGAACAATTTTTTTTCTTCTTTTTTTTTCTTTATTATTCGCTGCATCAAAAAGAGATGGCACATATATTCTTTTCTTTCTTTTCTTTATTATCCGTTGCATCAAAAAGAGAGAGCGCAGATAAAGAATATTGTGTTTCGACGTATACGGAGAACGAAGAACAAATATGCAAACGCACTAACATTCATTGCAATAATTATCAACGATCCATACGTACAAATTCCTTCGATCAAAAGAACCAATTTCAGATAACTTCATAATTAAAATTATGTTCATTTCTTGATGAGAGTTGATACTGATATTCATTTTAACTAGGTTTCTTAATCTTTCGGTTTTGGTTTGATTTCAAATTCTATCTTATAAGTTTCAGACTTATATGAGTCACATTTCTATTCTCCTAAACAATAAGTATATATTTTTTAATATCCTATTTCCATAATCCATACCCATCACCATAGAATTGTACTACTTTTTCAATCTAGAATGCAGTTAATTAATCACCACAACCACAGTACATAATTCATCAGCCATAAGCTCAGTTTTTCATAGAGGTAAGTTGTGTGTAAATTTCATTGTCGTTCCCAACATGGGGGATAGAAACATTTCTCTACCAATTGAGCAGCTAAAGTCATATCCTGGGGATAATATCGACATTTCACACAAATTGGAGTATCTTCAGCTAGCTAAACTTAAACTGATCTGTACCGCTATTACCCGCACCAGTTTACATTTTGTTTTCACTGATGAAATATAAATCCTTTAAATGAAGTCACTAGCTTGTACTGTTTTCAGCAGTCCAAAAGACCAGGTGCACTGCATGTCCTGTGCCTCTGTATATATGTACAATCTCTCTGATTTGTACAGAATGCCACCGCTCATACCAACTTCTGCTTGTAACGTCCGTGGAGATAAATGAAAAGTTTGATGTAAAGTTACAGCACCTCAGACAAAGATTACGGTTCTTTGTGAGCAACCTCAGATAAAGTGGGTGAAGATGATCCGCCGTACCTGCTTGGCAGTGGTGTATTCCTTCGAGATTGGCGTTTAGTGGGAACCAAATTCTCTTTTTCTTTCTCTTCGTTGTATGCAGCACTGTGATCGTCCTCTTCACCCTTGAAATCTGGGTGAATATACGCATTCTGAAGGTAACCTTTCAGATTCAAGTTTGGTTCCTTCGCACGTTCCAGAGTATCTTTCATCATCGCCTCCTACATTACACAGCAAACGAATGTCAGATTAGTTTTAGTTTGTATAGTTCCTTAGAATTCTACATCAATAGGATTAGCATTAAGGATTAGAGCATAAGGCTTGTCACTTGCTGACACCCATGGCTAGATGATTAATGACATTGTCCACCTGGGTACGGTCATTAACGTACAGTCCTAGCCATATTATAATATAGAATAAGCTTAATGGGGTGACCATCCTACACATCCAGCAAGCTAGGACTGCATGGTGATGTAAGCCTAACAGGTAATCAGCCTCGTAAGAAAACTACAAGACGCACAATATCAATATATAGATGAAGATGAGTAATCGAGTGTCACAAACCTGTAAGGGAAATCTAATAAATGCAGGTTCAAAACGGTTTTTGCAATATCGGTGAAACCATATCGTCAACACAGGAAGCGCGATGAGGAGCGGTGTTGACTGTTTAGCTTTTTTTGTAGTTAACAATCCCATTAGCAGGAGTTGTGAGATCACCAATGCAGTTATAATCCGTCCATGAACATCAGGCCAGAATGCTGCCGCACTCTCGTACTCTTGATTATAAACATTTATAATCTACATTGTAAATCATAAGACTTGTCATTAGATAGAAATTGGCTAGCAGAAAAAAATAATCTATCAACAACATATAATACGACTTTTGATAATTACTTTTAGTTATTTCAAAGTTCTCATATTATGAAACGAAACCCAAAAAAAGATCAATCAAACAATTACTTACTTGATGGCGATATACAATGTAAGCCAGCGCAAAAAAGACTATGATATATGGAAGCAAGAAAGGAGTCACCACACAATAAACAAGCCCAACTAAGAAATATAATTGTATTTGAGGTTCTCCTGTGTTAAATCCAAGGCTTCCTGCATCCATTGCTTCTTCCCTATCCTTCTCAGTCTTCACCAAAAAGAAATTCTTCAAGTGGTAGATTATCAACGGTTTCAACCTTAGAATCTCACCAGCAGTTCCAGCCCATCCGTCAACCATTATGTAAGTTATGAAAAAGGTTGCTTTCATCGGAATAGATACACCAATGGTTTTCGGAATTCTGCACGATAAAAACGTGATTTCAAATTTATTTGTATATGACAAGTCAAGAGAAGAAATATACCAGCAGAATTAGTTCCTAAATAACACTTGGTTCTCCATTCTTTGGTAGAAATCAAAAAATTATGGTGAGTTTGATAAGAACATACTCGCTTGGTGACTGATGGATAAATTTATCTAGCTGTTGAAACGCAGTTCCAGCAATTATACTTCCAAGGAATACATTAACGATTTGGAAGAGATAGTATCTAGATGCAGATCTCCTCTCAAGAGCAGATAGTGCGATGAAGCCTTCAATTTTGGACATTAACATCAATATTGAAGGCAGGAAGATGAGGAAAAGTTTTAAAGCAATTCCAGGTAGAAAACCTTGAATGAATGCTTTGATAACAGGCCTGCATAAAACTCAAGCTATCATGAGCATTTCTATTAGTAAAACATACTGAACTACGCCATAAGGAAACTTGTACCAAATAAGAAGGAAGAGGATGTACTCACATATCAATTAGGGGTTTCAAAAAAGGGGCAGTTTTCTCGATTCCTTCGATATTTGCCAGGGTTTGAACAAGTGCTATTGGGATCATAAAGAAGAAGGTAAGAAAGAAGAATGCAACACCTATTATCAATCTTCTAACCGTCAGTTGAACAAAGGGCAATGCAAGATTGTGCCAATATACATCACGGGGTTCAGGGGCCCATTCAGTCAACCACATGGTTGGATCTCTGGTTTGTTGAGTTTGTGCACAGACAGCAGCAGCCCACCGAGTTTTAAACGAAACAAAAGCTGCTGGCATGATGGACTTTGGGCTGCTCATAATCTTTTCTCTTTCTGCCGCTATCTGAAAAATTCAGACATCAAAAGGAATTTAATAGCCGAACTAAACACATAAATCTCCTGGACCAAATCAACCTAAAAAGGTTATAAAATCACCATGCAAAGCCCTGTTAGTCGTTCAAATACTTACATCTTCAGATAGCCTATCCATCTCAGCTGTGTAATACTCAATTGCATCCACCTTTTCTCCCCAGAGACCAAGAAAACCAGTCTAATCAACAAAACAAAACAAAGACATTAATAGTCGACTTCGATAATACAGATGACTGAGAACTTCTCCAATATAAAAATTGACATGAAATAATGACCATAAAGTTGGATGCAATTTTTCCATATCATAACTAATATAACCTTTGTAGTCGGTCTTTCAGGATTACTTTTAGCTTGACTTCTAGAATATTTAAGCTGGTTATAGTCGACCTTGTTCTGCAGTGTCTTCTTCTTCTTGACCATGTCAGTGAGCTTGTTAGCATCGTACACGACCTGCACAGACGATTTTCTAGATAAGATACAAAAGCGTAAAAATAGCTTGAACATTGACAAAAAAAGATCAAAAAGAATGTTTGGAGGTTTGTCCAACAAAATGCAGCAACTGACCTGATTTGTGAGATACTGATCTGGATGGTTTACTAAGAAAAAATGTTCCACAAGTTCACTAACTGTTTCATCAGGATCAGAGGGCACATTTCTGACAAGAACCTGCACAACCACATACATAAACATCAGAGCTCGCAGATTACTCAATACGACCAAAATAAAGTAAATCAGTGACATTAGTGATATCTACAGTGCTAATCTTACAGTAAATTGATCCGGACGGCGATGTTCTGAAGCAAGAAAATGCAGCCTCATTGATGTTATACGTTCATATTCTCTGTACAATGTGTAGCATGTCCAATAGGTAAAGGTATAAGCCATAACTAAGTGAGTCCAAAACCTGAGACAGGAAGAATGAGTAAATGTTAGTTAGGCAGTGACAGCGCAAATATCCTTAGCTATTGCCGTTCCGGCATACTTACTACAAATTATCTGCATTGCGTCATTATGCAAAATACGACGTATATGCATGGAAACGTACCTCTGAGACCCTATAGGAATATTTGAAACAGAAAGTTTATCAATGTCGTTATACTCAAACTTCGGATCTTGTAATTTTTCCAGTTCAAGCGTTTTATTAGTCCAATTGACAGGAACCAGGACCGCAAAAGCAAAAAGTGTGATAGGAACAAAGATTTTAAGGCTGCAAAACAAAAAAGTAATGTTGGAAAACACAGAAACAGGAGAGCAGATGCTAAACCCACAATAGAATGAATACAGACTTAACAGAACCTAAAGGATAAGTAATACGTTCAGATACCCCAACAAGTAAATCCGCAAGTAAACTGCAGAGTCAAGTCCTGCGTGTTCAATGAGTTCTGGTTCTGGCATTTTCAGCGCAGCTGGCATCCAATTTAAGAATTTCAAGTATGATCTTAGGTCCAAATTTACAAACTTGCTCACTGCTGCTCCTGTGCCAGCTGGACTGTGTCTTAGACCCTTGAGATACCATTTCGGGAAGTATACTCTATCGTTGAAAGGTTGAAGTCGCAATACAGCAAAGGCCACAAGAAAGGCAAATGCACTGAGTATATTGATAGCTGCCGCAAGTCCTATGTCACCAAGTGATGCCATTGATCCTTAGCAGAAAAATAAGATGCCTACTGTAATTGAGTGAGTAATCTCTTTAGCTTCAAACTAATATAGATGTAGCCAAGGAAAACTACAGTTTAAGAGTTTTACAGCAACGTTATATTATTTATTCATGTTGGAACAAACTTAAGCAGTTACAAATACATCATGTCCTGATCGATTAAACTCTCACCAGAACCCATTTTCTTCATGTTTATTGACCTCAATATCTTGTGCACCTAAATCAACCTAGCAATTCTACCAACTCACTCGCGTCCTTTCTAAATTGACCATTGCAGAAATCGAAAAGCATGCTCAAAATTCCCAGATCAATTGATCTCGTTTAAGAAACAGCTCAAACAAGCCAAAAAATTACAAAATTAACATAGACTAAAAAGGGCATCAAAGAATTTGCAGATAAAAATAGAATCCATCTCCTTTAAAAGGGTTGCCATAATGTTAAGTAAGAATTCCAACCCAAAAATAGAATGGTATGAAAATATAATCACATAACTTATAAGTTAAAAAGAGAAAGTTCTTATACTGGATTAGCATCCGAAATTCTTAAACCCTAATACTTCAGACAGACCTAATAAAACACCATAAAACAAAATGTTATCCACTCTGATCACCAGTATCATCAAACAAAAAAAAAGACTACCAAATAGCCAAAAACCTTACAAAGTAACAAAACTATATCTCTATTCGATAGATCTTTAAAAGTAAAGAACACTTAAAGTTCACGTCAGCAAAGTTCGCTTCAAGCTCAATCAAAGTTAAGAACAAATTGGAAATTAACAGAGAAAAACCAAACCTGTTGGCTTTGATATTCTCTCTCTCTCGCACACTAAAATTGAAGAAGGAGAAGATGAAGAAAGAGTGGTGATTTATTTTTCACAAAAGAGGGAGAGGGAAAGGGAAAGGGAAAGACGGAAAACAGGAAAGAGAACAATTGAGACGTACAGGAAAAAGATGGAATGGATTAGGTGGAGTGTATATTTTACGCCCCTTTATTTATTTGTTTATTTATGATTCTCTTAATTTCTAGAAATTTAGATGGAGAAAATAAGTAACCGTTGAGAAATAGGTGTCTGCCGTGTCGGCAATAAAACACGTGAGATTATAACCGTTGGATGGATGAACGTGACTGTTCATGACCACCGCATCTTGTGTGGTGGTCCACGTGATGAAATTGATTCTTAATTTGTAGGCACATCTAAAGCAAAATTCGTAACAACCGAAACGGAATCGGTGAATTTAATGCCCTCCGAAAGAAAGAAAATTGATGTTTATTTTTATTTATTTTTCGTTTTTTGGAAAAGAAAGTTCCATTCCAACTTAAGAGGAAAACGTAAACTGATGATGTCTTCACTCTGTACTTAAAAAACTTGCAGTAGCCAATCCGGTTGCTATTTTTATTCTCGACCACTTCACTAATTTATTATCAACCAAATTTAGAAGTAAAGCAAACTGAAATCCATAAGAATAACACCTGATTTTTAAGTAGGCTAGACAGTCATACTGGAGGAGAAATCCAAAACATAGTTGCATTGGTATATTTAGTTCAAGCGGCTGGCAAATGAGCAGACCAAAGATGCTGAATTTCGGGAAATGAAAATTTCAATGTATTTCCATCTTGCATTAGTTAAGCAAAACCCTTCAAAATCTTTAAGCTTTATCTTCTCAATTTACATCTTGGTATCACCTCCTGGGATCACATGAGAAAGCTTTAAGTCCACTGCCTTCTTTAAAGCTGTCCAGATTTCAAAGAGCTCCCCTTCACCTGCACAAAGAGGTATTATGAACAAATATAGATGCAGAGTTGATAAGATTTAGCAATTGGTTTACCAAGGAGATAGCCCACAGTGTCATCATCGACTCCTAGAAGCCGCTAACAGTCAGTGTTAACATTGACCCAACCAACCGGAGGGGGAATCCAGGAGGTTTGCAACTAAAAGGCGGGGAAATTCACTTCCAATTTCATTTGAGGAGAGACATCCAGGGGTAATGGCAAGTTCATATTAACTACTATTTCAATGAAAAAATAGGGGACATTTCCCAAAACAAAGATGCTACACTTATGGTGAGAAGAGATCTCCCACGTTCAGAAATATAGACACTAAGATGGCGACACGATTATTAGGATGTCATGGTGCCATAAAATTGGGGGCTGGTGCTTTTTTTTTTTTGCTGCTAATATTTGTACACGCTTCTAATTTCTAAGTATTGGTCATCCAAGTAACCGATTGTTTTGATGCCGCCGTGTACGCAACGTGTAAAGTAATCGGTCTTGGTGCGGCCGCTTTATACAACGAGCAAAGCTTGGATACGCGTAGTAGTCTTTAGACCACTCACACGTCGTAATATATATATATATATATATATATATATAAGTTTGGCATCAGTTATTGTGCATTGGTATCTATTTTTCCTCTGGTTCAGAATAAATACAATATATCTATAATCTTTTGCATGTGTGGTTTTGTTTTTGGGTGTAAGTTGTGAAAGGAGTTTGTTGTTATTTTTTTCTTTTGAGGCATATTTCTAATTTGTTATTTTTATTGGTGTTTTCATGAATTTCTCTTTTTCATGTTCACGTGAATTATGTCCTACTAATTTTTTAAAAATTCTTGGATCATATACGGTTCATAATTTAATTTTTTAAAGAATACTGGAATATTGTGAAACGTGATCTCATGCTGGCTTTAAAAGTTTCCACTCCCATGGACCAGCTGATTGGAGATTAAACACTTCTTTCGTTAAGTTGATTCCTAAAAAAAGAAGACGCGGCACCAACCAAAGATTTCACACTTGTAAGTCTGATAAGCAATTTCCATAAGGTAATCTCTAAAATCTTGGCAGAAAGAATGAAAGTAGTAATGCCCGGATTAATCTCCGATGCTCAAGGTGCCTTCTTAAAAGACAGACAAATTTTAGATGGGATTTTTGTCGCTAATGAATGCACTGACAGCAGATTAAAGCAAAAGAAGTTTGGTCTTTTGTGTAAAATAGATATGGAGAATGTTTTTGACAATGTCAATTGAAATTCTCTAGTTGCTATCTTGAAGAAAAATATATGGCTTTGGTGAAAGATGGATAGGGTGGATTAAATGGTGTGTCACTAAGAGCAACTGCAACGGGCGAGTAGAGTAAAGAGAGATGAGAAAATTTCTCTTTACTCGCCAGTTTGCAGCCGCAACGGGAGAGTAGATATAGGATATACTCCAGTTTTGCTACAGTACACGAGAGAATTCTCTCCGAATTATAAGTACACTCGCACGGCCATTTGAGAAAGCGTACGCCTAATACGGTTTTTTAGGAAAGCGTATTTTTATAGGAAGTATCACTAGAAAAAAGCCCTGATCTTACGCTCATTTAACCTCGCGCCTCATAATACGCTTAGCTGGAAAAACGCCCCTTGAAGATACGCAACATTACAATAGCGCTTCACTACACGGCTTTCTGTCTCAACGCTCGACACTTATGCGCTTCTCTAGAATGCCATCCAGTCCATACGGTGTTGTAGAAGTACTTCTACATATTGGACGTCCTCACTAGAAACCGTATGGAATGCATACGGTCCATTAGTGTGCCGCCTGGTTGATACGGTCTTCTGTGGAAGCGTACGAAATCCGTTAAGACAGATAGTCTTCTTCCTTCTGCACTTCTTTCTGCTGCCTCTTCTTTCTCATCATCATCATCTTATAATTATTCATCTCTTTCATTATTACAATCACTTTCTTCTCATCTTAATAACTACGATTTTCGATCTTCTCTTGTCGACATCCCTCTCATCTCCATCATCAGATCAGCTGTAATTTTATGTAAGTAATTCAAATACCCCCAAAATGCTATAAAAATCATGACTCTGACCAGTTTTAAACTCGCGTCGATGATATCGAGATCAATTTCAGTATAAACCTATAAGATTCAATTTTGATTATGTTAAATTCAATGTTACATGTGTGTATAGTTTATGTGATGGAAGAACGTTATCGCGTGGGCGTTATCTGATCGTAACAACGTTATTTTCATTACTATCTCTAGTATTTGTATCATTAAAAGCTTCGTATGTATTCTCTGGTGGTGCTTTAATAAGGAGAAGTAAATTAGGGTTTGTTAGTGGAACTATGGAAATTGCTCTGTTTACATGTTCATTGGTGTTAGCTATAGCTCATGTTGTCGTTGCTTATCAAACTTCCCATTTGACTCTCCTTCAACGAACTCACCACCACAGATCCAATTCTCAGCCAAATATCCCATACCAACCATTTTACTTTCCTTCTTAACTGCAATCCTAACTAACCGTGTAAACCAAGCGCTCATTTACGTATCCGCGCTTGTTCCGGACGGTCACCTAACTAACCGTGTAAACCAACCGCTCACTTAGGATCCCGTCCAATACATTACCGCTCTTCTATCATGCCGCCTCACTCAACACACGGTCATTTAGGGGATCGTTTCATATGTGCGCGTCTTTCATCGACAGCGTATCTCGTTATAAGGCCACCCAACTAAACGCAACAATGACTTACGGGCCTTGTATGAAGCCGTTCCATAAGAGACGTTGCTGAAAGTAGACGCTCAACCATACGTCTTGTTAACTGAGCGCAGTCACATGGGCGCTCACTCGAATGAGCGTATGGTTCTGCTCTCTTCTAAGTGAACGCAAAACAACATACGTTGCGACAACTAAGCGTCCGTAATCTTAAGTTCATCTAAGAGAACGCGCAATATCAAACGACTACCAAAAGGAGCGTGCGAGTATAATTTACTCCCCAACCGCTGTGGTTTTTTAGCCAAAGACCAAACAAAATTTGGTTTTTACTCGATAGGATACTCGCATCGTTACAGTTGCCCTAAGGCATATTTTTTAATACTTGTGAATGAGGCTGCAATTGATAGAATTAAACCCTCAAAAGATATAAGACAAGGCGATCCCTTATCACCTTTTTTGCTTCTTTTGGTGGTAGAAGTGTTGTTTATCCTTGTAAATAAAGTTGTTATAAATGGAAGAATGAGTGGTTTCCAGGGATTTGACGGGGCTACTATTATTTCATACTTACAATTTGTGTATGATACATTAATTCTGATAAATGCTACTAGGGTTGAAGTAAAAAGGCTACATGTGATTTTAATGGTTTTTGAGGTTCTAACTGGGCTAAAGTTGAACTTAGAGAAAGGCGCAGTGACAAGCATTGGAGCTGACGGTGATTGTGGAAGAACTCTCTTTGGAATTAGTGTGCAAGACTGATGTTCTTCCCATTACATATTTAGGCATACCTATAGGGGCTACTAAAAGAAACATAGTTGTTTGGGATCTGGGGGTTGAAAGAATGCAAAAAAAAAAATTAGCTCATTAGAAAAAGAAGTTTTTAAACAAGGCGGGAAAGATTACTTTGATCAAGAGTTCACTGAAGAGTTTAGCTATTTACTTCATGGATCTCATGGTTTTACCGGTGACAGTGGATAAAAAGTTAAACAACATAATGCAAAAATTCTTATAGGGAGAAGATGAGAATATTGGGTTTCTTGAAAGAAAGTTTGCAAGCCTAAGAAAAAGGGAGGTTTGGGTGTAAGGAGTGTAAGGCAAGTTAACAAGTCTCTATTAGCTAAGTGGCATTGGAGGTATGCTAATGAAAAGAATGCTTGGTGGAGGAAAATTATTTCTGGAAAAACTAAAACTGTTAACAGTGGTTTAGTTCCTTTGCTAAATAATGATTCTATAGGCAGAAGCATGTGGGAGAATATATCAAGAGCAAAACAGGATTTTCATGAGGTTATCGATATTCAAATTAGAGATAAGAGAAGCACAAGATTTTGGCATGACTGGTGGCTAGGAAAGAATGAGCTAAAAATTAAGTATCCAAGACTATACAAGCTTCGTCTTCATAAAAATGGAATGGTTGCTGACATCTTGGGAGGTAACATGCGTATGACATTGAGAACCTCTTTATTCATTACAGCTGGTCCAGACCAATTTGGGACTAATTCTTGAATTCTTTCTGGGTGAAAGTGTATGCCTGTTAAAAGTTGTGTTGCATTGTTGGGGAATAAGAAAGGTAAGTGATAGAAAGTTGATCGTTTGGCTGCTATCTCCCTACGCAATTCTATAGAACATTTAGAAGGAAATAAATGCAAGAATTAATGGTGGTAGATCGAAGACTTGTGATGATCCCATAATGGAAATTAAACAAAACATTTGTCTGTGGAGTTCGCCAAAAAACATTTTCAAGGATTTAGTTGTTAATCAGATTCTATTTAAGTGGAAACAATGGTTACTGTGTGATCTTCTTTATAAATCTGAATTTGAGCTCTATGGTATCTTTTGTAAATAGTTTTCTTTTTCAAAATATATCCTTCCCATTTAAAAAAAATTGATTTAAATTAAAACTTCGATAAGCTAATAGTGATAGAACAACTAAATTCAATCAATTTAACTAAATATTTATTTATTAATAAATTAATAAGCTATTAATATATCAAAACATACCAAATTTAAATTTAAATTTCAAAAAATAAGTGTAAATCATTTTTATATATAAGAAAAGGAAAAGGGCATATAAATCCCTTGGTTTATATTTAGTTAACGAGTCAGTCAAATTTTCAATAAACTAAATTACACGAACATGCCAACTCGTGTATTCCTCTAAGCACAAGTTTTAATTTTTTTACCAAACATACCCCTCAACTTGAGTTGGTATCCAACCATGATTAGTTTATATTAAGGTTATCTAATGACCGACCGTCGTTTTCTTCTTCTCTATCTTCCTCTTGTAAGTTTCCATTAAGACATCTCTAATGACATTAATTTCGGCTTCTTCGGCAAATAATAATAAACTATGGACCAGTGAGTGTATAATTGATTCTGATTTTCTGTTGCATGAATCGATGTGGATTCTTTGGTGCAGGATCTCTTTTTCCGGAATCGCACCTTGTAAAAAAATCTCTTCCAAATCAAGAGCAGAATTCTATGAGGTAAGGTTTTCCATGTTTCAACATTGTTTGTATCTCCCATGACACTTTTGGTATTGAATTCTAGGTGGTCATAGTTCTATTCTGTTTGAAATAGGGTTCTTAAATTTTCTATGTGGATTTTAATTTAATAGGGGAAATCATAATTTTGTGAATTGGTTTTGTCAATAAATTGAAATAGTAAATATAATTTTATTCATTCTTATTTTCCTTCAGATTTAACTAGTTTCGAACATCACGGTGAGCTTGTTGATTCCAGGAAAAAACAACCAGGTAATGACATTGGTGTATATTTAGAGCCACTTATTGATGATTTTAAAGAGTTATGTGAGGCAGGTTTATGATTCTTTTAGTAAAACAATGTTTAACTTCAAGGCAATTTTGATGTGGACGATAAACGATTTCCGCGTATATAGATTGGTAAGCATTTAAGTTAAGTGTTGTAAATATAAATTATCTCAAGCATTTCAAAACAAGGAGAAAAAGTATCATGAAATTCGTCTTTCACCTTTGAAAGATGCCTTTGTACTGCATTGTTAGCATGTATGTCTTTGTGATATATATATATATATATATCACGTTGAGCTAGTTGATTCCAAGAAAAAAAAAACAGGTAATGACATTGATGTATATTTGCAGCAACTTATTAATAATTTTAAAGAGTTATGGGAGATCGGTGTGCATGTTTATGATTCTTTTAGTAAACAGTGTTTAACCTCAAGGAAATTTTGATATGGATGATAAACGATTTCCTCGCATATGGATTGGTAAGCGTTTAAATTAAGTGTTGTAAATATAAATTGTCTCAATCATTTCAAAAGAAGGATAAAAAGTATCATGAAATTCGTCTTTGACCTTTGAAAGATGCCTTTGTACTGCATTGTTAACATGTAGGTCTTTGTGATATATATATATATATATATATTGCCTAAAAATTTCATAGTCATCTTTGATTCTTGATATCACCAAATGTATGTACAATTACTCGTCGGTGTAATTGTATTACCATCATTATGGTTTCTCCGGCAGTCGTACTAGATAATTCTTCTTTGATCAAGTGTCGTGAAAAAGACCAATGCTTGGCACTCATTGTAAATAAAAATTGATAATATGCATATCATGAATATATCCTAGAATGTTTGTCAAAGTCTAATGACGTAAGCGTGATTTTTTGTATTTATAGTTGATTTCTAATTCACATTATCTTTCCCCTATCTAATGTAAATATGTGTTTGAAATAGTGATTGAGTCATATTAGAACCTCTAGTTTACTAAATATTGCAAACTCTTAGTTGATAGATATATTTTTATGTCTGATTTGTCCCAATTCTTTATATTGATAGTGCTTGATTATATACTAATTGTGTTATTTTTGTTGTGTTTTTAAGTGTTTTTGAAGAATAAATAATTGCGGAAAATGGGCTCAAAAAGTGTTTAAGGCACCCATACAAATTGATAAGGGAACCCCAGTGCTAAAGGCACCTTCACTTTGGATCAGGACACCACTTTTTCTTCTCAAATTCAAAGTTGATTATTGGCGGGAAAATTTCTCTTTCGAATCTGTTATTTTGTGAAGATTGTTTACAAAATCTGGGAAGATTTTAAAGGGGTTTAAGACAAGATATATTATTTCCTAGATAAGAAAATAGGTACACAGCCTGGAAACTATGAAACAACAAACAAATTCTCGGTGAAATCGTATCTCAGGGAGAAAAATAAAGTCACGTGAAATTTAGGATTTTCTTTCCTAATTTCACGAGATTTATGTTTATATGTTCTTTATCCTCCGGGACAATTAAGGTAGAGAAAAAGAAACAAAATAATCGAGTTTATTTAGAGGGAAATAAATTGATGAGTTGGTTGTTGTATTTTGAGTGATATGGGAAGAAGATTTGGTTGTTGTATTATAAATAGATGAGTTGAGAAAGCATTGGGGGGAAGGGTGGCTAAAAGTTGAAGGAACTGTTGCTAAAACTTTTAAGCTTTGCAACGTTTATCTTCAGTTTGCAACGTTTATCTTCAGCTTGTAACACTTGGTTTATAACAGCGAGTCTGTAACGTCCATACATCGTTTCAAACTTGCTGCTTTTATTATTTTATCTTCTTTTTACCTTTGTAAACAATTTTTGAGCTATGTACCTATTTTTTGAGAGTTTTTTAAGCATGATGAGATAAATCCCTTTGCTGAGGCGATGGAGGAAGTCATTGTCCCAAGAAAAGTGGTATATTTTAAATTTTTATTTTTATTTATTTTTGAAATTTCTTTTATGATTATTTACTTTGATTAAAAATTGATTTAAGGGTTTTTATTAAGCAGTTGTAATTTCTTTTGATAGAGCATGCTTAGCGTAGGGTTGTTGATATTCTATACTTTCGATTTACAATTGTTACTTTGAAAATCTACTTTTGCAACATATTAAAATCACTTTAAACGTAAAGAACTGCATGAATATTGATTAGATTGAATCACTTTAATTGGTTAATGGGGGAATCCTGAGTCTCTGCTTTTTTTTATATAATCTTGATACCAACTTTGTTTTGAGTTTCCTAGTTTAATTATTAGAATTTGAGTCTAAAAATCAAATTTTCACAAGTTCTGAAACAAACTCATTCTTACAACATCTACAATCACATCAATTTTTGGCGACACAGACGCGGACTTGTTTTTAGATTTGATTTTAGTTTTTTTTTAGATTAGTTAGTTTAGCTAGATTTTTATTTTTATTCGTTCTGTATTACGCTTTTGGGTATTTTTCTTTGTATTACAGGTTTTATATTGTAGTTTTGGCTCCAATTTATTTTTGATCCAAAACCTATAATCCAAAGAAAAATACCCAAAAACGTAAGATAGAACAAACAAAAATAAAAATCTTGCTAAACTAACTAACCTAAAAAAATAAATAAAAACAAATCTAAAAACAAGTCCGCGTCGCGGCGCCAAAAATTGATGTGAATTGTAGTTATGATAAGAATGGGTTTCAAACTCTCGAACTTTTGAAGATTGATTTTAGATTTAATATACTAATTTTTAAACTAGACAAAATACACACAAGATGAAAGTAATATTCACAAATACTGAGGTTATGGATTTCACGATTAACAAATTAAAGTGATTCAATCTAATCAAAATTCATGCAATTATTTACTTTTAAAGTGATTCTAATATGTTACAAAAGTAGATTTTCAAAGTAACAATTGTAAACCGAAATTATAGAACAACAAAAACCCTAGGCTAAGCATGCTCTAACAAAAGAAATCACAACTGCTAAAAAAAAAATCCTTAAATCAATTTTTAATCAAAGCAAATAATCATAAAAGAAATTAAAAAAATCAATTAAAATAGAAATATACCACTTTTCTTGGAACAATGGCTTCCTCTGTCGCCTCAGCAAAGGGGTTTAGATCCTCATATTAATCACTTGCTCAAAGTAACGATTCATGGCTCAAAAATGTTTACAAAGGTGAAAAGAAGAGAAAATATAAAAGCAGCGAGTTTACAACGGTGTATTAGCGTTACACTCGCTGTGACAAGGTAGATGTTGCAAACTGAAGATAAATGTTACAATGTTAAAAGCTTTAGCAACACAATCTTCAACTTTTTGGCCACGGAAGCTCCAAACTTTTAGCAACGATTTCTTCATCTTCTTCATCACGATCATGAACAAATTTTTTGATTTTTTATTTCTTTGATTCTGGCCAGAGCCATCCCTTCACAAATCTTCTATAAACCTCTCTATATATACTAGAACACACGAAAGCTTCTCGAATCTTCTCAATATCTGTTTTCTTCAATGAGAAAAAATCTCGACAATAAAACCCGAGAATTTCTTCCATGATTTTGATTTGTTTCTGATTTTAAGACACGAGAACAATATCTCTTGATTCTGTTGTTATAGTTGTTGCTTTGTCGAGAAATTTTCTTTTCACAAACCCGTATCAACTACGAGTATATCTCTTTCTACTTTTTTACCGGGAAACAACTATTACCAAGATATTATTCGATTTGCTTCTGATTTGGTCTTGATTGCGTGTACAAGAGTATATCTTGTCATTAGTATTTGAAACTATCCCAAAATATCATGTGAATTACTTGTCATAGATCGAGAGAGACATCTTCCCGCCAAGTTCAAATTTAAATTAGGAAGGTGGGTGCCTTTATCATTTGCATGGGTGCCTTTATCAATTTTCATAGGGGTGCCTTTAATAATTTATCGGGGGTTCCATTAACACTTTTTCTGTGTGCTTTTAACACTTTTTCGAGTCACGTATTTTCCATAATTATTTATTTCCCAAAAAATACCTACAAACACATAAAATAATAATATTAGTACAATAATTGAGAAAAAGCAATATAGAAATGAGTTCAAATAAGACACATAAATTTGTCTATCAAATACCCCCAAACTTATTATTTGCTAGTCCTCGAGCAAATCTAATCTAGAAAATAAAAATCCTAACTCACTTTCACAGGCATCGCGATTGCACTTAGCATGTGTAGTAAGCCTTTGAACCCCTAGGTGTCCCTAGTGGACGAGTTTCGTCTTGAGAGGGTTTACAAAAGTTGTACCCACAAAACCTTTACTCCAAACTCTAGCTACTTGTGAATGATTGAGGGTAAACACTAAACAAGCTATTTAGTTGGCATACTAAATTCTTCGGCTATGAGAATCATTACCCTATATGAGTCTAATTGATGTACACGAGTTTGCACTCAGCATACTAAAATTCATATATAAGAAAACAAAGCTCTACTTAGATAGTCGTTCAACCACGATACTCAGAAACAATCAAAGTTCAATCACATGAATAGATTTACAAGATGGATATAGAGATGATGAAGTTTGCACATGTTGACTAAGGTGAACGGTGTTTCCCATATCTGTCTAAAGGTCGCTGCCAGGATGAATTCTAATAGATTGAGATACGCTCCCACTGGTCTTAATCCTTATACTAATATCGACTCAGCTAGTATATACAAGGGCCCCAGCGGTCAATTTATTAAAAAAAATTATTTACTCCTTTTTTCGTGGTCTCAATACAATAATGGGACTTGATCTTAATCACTCTACTTTATACCAACGATGATAACAAGTCGATTCTAGTGCCCCACTAAATCACTTAGAGAAACACAAAATTGCAAAAATAAAAACAGAAGGTGATATGGTTATGATGATTCCGAGATATGGTGACGACTATCATGTTATTTCTAATGCCCGAGCTAGGTATCCTTTTATAATAGACCATTTAGATGGGCGCACCAATTCCTATAGAAAAAAATCTAAGTTTCCATCTACCTAGAATGGTTAGTGTCATCCTGAATTGTTCACAAGTTTCTAGACTTTGGAGTTTCATATTTCACTAAAAGTTTCTCCATTACCCTCAAACTTAAATCTAACATTGTCCTCAATGTTCTAAAGATGGATTATTAAAAGAATGAACAAGGAGGAACTGTAACCGGTCGAAGGAAAGGAGTTAAGGAAAGTATTACCGTATCGCATGAGCATGGGTTACCTCCCAAGAAGTGCTAAGTTTAAAGTCTTCAGCCAGACTAAGAAAGAATTAGTCACCTCATAGAATCATATAGCAATAGTCCGAACAACTGTGGGTCATCTGAATAAAAATAATATTGTCCAAAATAGAAGGAAACTGCAGCAGGCCCAAAAAGTGAACAAACAGAGTACAACCTATCTAGTGTCTTGTTTAAGACAACTACATCTAGTTGAGGTCCAGGTTCAGGCTCTATGAAAGGGTCTAGATAAATTTCTTTAGGCTGAATTTCCTCATAGGCAGGATCCGGAGGATCAGGTTGTAGAGTCTGGAAAAACTCACTAATAAATTTAAGGCAAAAAATAATAACCTGAATAATTGTGGATCCTCAAGGTCAATCATATTTGACCCACACAGTTGACTACTATGAAAATGGTGGTCATTCTTAAGCAAATATGTCGATTATAATCTCCTGAAGTAATTAGGGTTAGTCTCTAAACTTAATAACTGCTACATTTGAAATTCAAACGTTCCCACATATGGAAGAAAATATTTTGGTGGGAAAACAAAGTCAATCTTTGTATTATTTCCTAGGTAAACCACATCGACCAGAGGATGGGTTTCTAACAAATGAACTTCTTTCTGGACATCACCAGGCTCAATAAATCTAGTTTGAAGATGATCTTGTAAAATGGTAGAAGTGCATATGTCAAGTACCAAGTTAGGGACCTTTCAAAGAGTCAAAGTACAACACAGGTAGCATGATAGTCACCCCCAAACTTAGAGTTTTCAATGTCTTTAGATAGACTAGTCACAATTTTCCTAATTTCTAGATCGTTAGATTCCTGAAAATGGTCAATTGTTTCTTCTAGGCTATAATCAGGTGGTGCATCCTCACTCATATTTAAAATCTCTATGATTCTATCTTTGTTATCTAAGACTATTGTTTCTAAATTATTGGAGTCTAAAACAGTGTTATCAGGTTAAACTTGTTCCTCTAAACCATTATCGGCTTCAAAAAAAGAAAATTCTACATCATCTAAAACAGTGGTATCTCTAGACAAATCCTCTTCCTTTTGAATATGTGAATAATCATTAAAATTATTTGGATTTGAACCAGAAATAACACTATCATCACGAAGCACAATTGGAGTGACAATTTTCTGATCACTCTGCCTGTATATTTCAAGTTCTTCGTCAATATTATCCTCATCATCATAATAATATGAAGATGTTTGAACCTCGTCTAAATAAGTAGTGTTACCAATTATATCCTCATCCTCTTGACTAGGTGAACAATTATCAAGGGTAGCACTATATTGGAAATTAAGATCATTTTGAGCAATATTATTCTTTACAAGACTTTCATTCACACTTAATGCAAATCTATTTGTATTCTCAGTCAACTGCTTGAGGGATTCGTCTAGAGAAAGAGTTGGACTACTAATTGTTTTCCCCAACTTAATCTGAACCTTTTGGTATTCTCAGTCAACTCCTTGAGGAATTCTCTAGAAAAACAAATGGATCATAAGGAGTACTAGATTGCAACTGCTCGTGTGATTCTTCTAGAGAAAGATTTGGACTACTAATTGTTCCCCTCATACTTAATACGAACCTATTTGTATCCCAAGTCAACTCCTTGAGGGACTTCTCTAGAGAAACAAATGGATCATAAGGAGTACTAGATTGCAACTGCTCGTGTGATTCTTCTAGAGAAGGATTTAGGTAAGAGAGAAACTAGATTGCATCTGCTTTAGGCATCCCTCCAAGACAAAGAACTCGAAATTTGCTTATTTTTATGTTCATATGACGGGTGTATGTACGAATAGTAATTGGGATCACCTTCGTATAAGAAATAACCTCCAAAAAGTTGGTGGAGGTCCGGACTAATATCCACACCATGTTGATAATACGGTAATGTCTATTTTGAAGTTCAGTCGGATATTCATGTACTGGTCCTCATAATACCAGTTTGACATTTTCTGAAAAAAATTCCTAATATATTTACAAAAAAATCTAAAAAAATAAATCCTAACAGGAAGGGGGTTCTAAACAGACACAAACAAGGCTGACTCAATCAAATCAAACCTACTGAATCTAGCTGACAAAAAACATGATGGCTCCACTTAGATTGTTTCTAGACCAGCTTCTATTCTTGCAAAAGGAAACTAGTTACAGTTTTAGAAAATCTCTTAGAACGATCTGAATTAGATTAAGTTGAATAGAAACAGGATAATCTCTAAGGATCTTTGATAACCCTGCCTCTTTGGAAACGTTTCCTTGGGTTACAAGGCGGCTCGAATCTACTTAAAATAATCTTCTTGAACTTTGAGTTAAGCTAACAGAGTAACCAATACAGTCCTTTTGAATGACTTTCCAATAAGCTCGTTACCCTATATGTCTCTTTCTAGTCAAGTTTTAGGCTTAGCTTCGCGTAGGTAACTTGTTCCTAAGTCGGGCAGAAAGGATACGGTGATGAAATCCGAGTCCTTATCTTATATGGTCATTCCTTGCCCTTTATTAAAAAATAAATTTGTATCCAGTTCCTCAACATATATGCATAAGAAGGAATACAGTAAACCCACTTGCAGGGGATTCGTGGGTTGATCGAGTCTTACCTCCCGTACAATACTGGGGATGAATTGGTTGTAGTCGACTCGGGCCACCGACTCCTGTGTCAGTGTACGAACCCGAGGGGCCGAGACAATATCGTAATTGTCGTCATTCCATGTTGCAGTTTGTATTTAAATTAGTCTTCCGTAAGGTTTAAAAATAATAATAAATAAAATCATAAAAATAAAATAAAATAAAATTGTCTTATTTTTCCGTTCTTTTCGATTTATCTTTGACTCTAAGTCTTTAATCAATCAATATAATCTTTGGCTCCAATTTCTTTTTGATCCAAAACCTGTAATACAAAGAAAAATACCAAAAAACGTAAAATAGAACAAATAAAAATAAAAATCTAGTTAAAAAAAAACAAAAAAAAATCTAAAAACAAGTCCGCGTCAGCGACGCCAAAAATTGATGTGAATTATAGTTGTGGTAAGAATGGGTTCAAACTCTCGAACTTTTGAAGATTGATTTTAGATTTAATAAACTAATTTTTAAACTAGAAAATATACATAAAAGATGAAAGTAATATTCACAAATACTGAGGTTATGGATTTCACGATTAACCAATTAAAGTGATTCAATCTAATCAAAATTCATACAATTCTCTACGTTTAAAGTGATTCTAATATGTTGCAAAAGTATATTTTCAAAGTAACAATTGTAAATCGAAAGTATAGAACATCAAAAACCCTAGGCTAAGCATGCTATATCAAAAGAAATCACAACTGTTAAATAAAAATCCTTAAATCAATTTTAATCAAAGCAAATAATCATAAAAGAAATTATAAAAATCAATTAAAATAGAAATATATTTATTGGAACAATGGCTTTCTCCGTAGCCCCAACAAAGGGGTTTAGCTCCTCATATTAATCTTGCTCAAAGTAATGATTCATGGCCCAAAGAAGAGAAAATATAAAAGTAACGAGTTTGCAACGATGTATTGGCTTTACAGACTCGCTGTTACAAGGTAGATGTTGCAAACTGAAGATAAATGTTGCAAAGTTAAAAGCTTTAGCAACAAAATCTTCCACTTTTTGGCCACGGAAGCTTTAAACTTTTAGCAACGATTCCTTCATCTTCTTCATCACGATCATGAACAAATTTTCTGATTTTTTATTTCTTTGATTCTGGCCAGAGCCAGCCCCCCACAACTCTTCTACAAACCTCTATGTATATACTAGAACATACGAAAGCTTCTCAAATCTTCTCAATATCTTTTTCTTCGATGAAAAAAAATCTCGGCAATAATCCCGAGAATATTTTCTTCCATGATTTTGATTTGTTTTTATTTTTAAGACACGAGAAAAACATCTCTTGATTTTGTTGCTATAGTTGTTGCTTTGTCGAGAAATTTTCTTTTCACAAACCCGTATCAACTCCGAGTATATCTTTTTCTTTTTTTTTTACCGGGAAACAACTATTACCAAGATATTATTCGGTTTGTTTCTGATTTGTTCTTGATTGTGTGTACAAGAGTATATCTTGTCATTAATATTTGAAACTATCCCAATATATCACGCTAATTACTTGTCATAGATCGAGAGAGACATCTTCCCGCCAAGTTCAAATTTAAATTAGGAAGGTGAGTGCCTTTATCATTTGCATGGGTGTCTTTATCAATTTTCCCTGGGGGTGCCTTTAGTAATTTATCATGGGTGCCTTTAACATTTTTCTGGGTGTTTTTAACACTTTTCGATTCACTTATTTTCCATAATTATTTATTTCCCAAAAATACCTACAAACACATAAAATGATAATATTAGTACAATAATTGAGAAAAAGCAATATAGAAATGAGTCCAAATAAGACACATAAATGTGTCTACCAAATACCCCCAAACTTATTATTTGCTAGTCCTCGAGCAAATCTAATCTAGAAAATGAAAATCCTAACTCACTTTCGCAGGCATCGCGGTTGCACTTAGTGTGTGCAATAAGCCTTTAAACCCCTAGGTGTCCCTAGTGGACGAGTTTTGTCTCGTGATGGTTTACAAAAGGTGTACCCACAAAACCTTTACTCCAAACTCTAGCTACTTGTGAATGATTTAGGGTAAACACTAAACAAACTATTTAGTTGGCATACTAAATTCTTCGGCTATGGGAATCATTACCTTATATGAGTCTAATTGATGTACACGAGTTTGAACTCAACATTCTAAAAAATATATATAAGAAAACAAAGCTCTACTTAGATAGTCGTTCAACCACGATACTCAGAAACAATCAAAGTTCAATAACATGAATAGATTTACAAGATGGATATAGAGATGATGAAGTTTACACATGTTGTCTAAGGTGAACGATGTTTCCCATATCTGTCTAAAGGTCGCCGCCCGGATGAATTTTAATAGATTGAGATACGCTCTCACTTGTCTTAATCCTTATACTAATATCGACTCAGCTAGTATATACAAGGGCCCCAGCGGTAGATTTATTAAAAATAATTATTTACTCCGTTTTTTTTGTCTCAAACAATAATGGGGCTTGATCTCAATCACTCTACTTTATCCCAACGATGATAACAAGTCGATACTAGTGCCCCACCAAATTATTTATCCCAATTATTTACTCTAATTTATCTCCCCATATTGAAAACAGTCTCAAAAGATTTATTCATAGCTCAAAAGTGTTTACAGAGAAGAAAAATAATTGACACAGAGAATCTGCTACAGATATATTTGTTGCAAAGAAGAATTGGTAACTATTGCTAGCTGTTAAAAAAGCAGTTGAATACAAAAGTTTTGACAACGGTTTCTTCATCTTCTTCACAAGCAGAAACTTGTTTTTTGAAAAAAAATTCTTTTTCTCTGGCAAAGACTGCCCCCCTAACATTTCTCTATTTATAACGAACACCCACAACTCATCAAATCTCGTTCCATCTTCAAAATATCTTCTCTTTAATGCAAAGATTATTCTAGGGCAATTTTTCATCTCGTGATCTGATTTTCTTACTTGATTGAAATGATCACGATTATCTTGTTTCCATCTGACTTCCTTGTACACACGAATCTTAAGGAAATATTGTTTCTTCTATTACATAGAGAAATCTCTCTATATCATATCAACCCGAGAGTAGATTTTTCTTTCGTTTTTTACGGCAACAACTAGCTTATAACGAAATATTTTTGGCTTGTTTCTGTGTAATACTTGTTATCAACAAAGCAAGAATATTTTTGCTTTTAAACTCTTCCAAATCGTGTAAAACAAATCAGTTGAGAGAGAAACAAAATTCCCACCAAAATTGACATTTAAAACTTAAGAAGTGGGTTCCTTGATCAAATCATGGGGTTCCATTATCAATTCACTTAGGGTGCCTTTATCACTTTTCTGTGTGCCTTTATAATTTTTTACGCCAATTTTTCCTCAATTGTTTATTCCATAAAAATATCTACAAATGATTAAAATCATATTATTAATATAAAAATTGAGTAATAGCAATACAAATATGAGCTTAAATAAGACACAAAATTGTGTCTATCAAATACACCCAAACTTATTATTTGCTAGTCCTCGAGCAAATCTAATCTAGAAAATAAAAATCCTAACTCATTGTCGCATGCACTTCCGATTGCACTTAGCGTGTGCAACAAGCCTTTGAACCTATAGGTGGCCCTAGTGGACGAGTTTTGTCTCGTGAGGGTTTACAAGAGGTGTACCCACAAAACCTGTACTCCAAACTCTAGCTACTTATCAATGATTGAGGGTAGACACTAAACATGCTATTTAGTTGGCTACAAAATTCTTTGTCTATGGGAGGAGTTACCCTATTTTGAATCAAATTGTTGTACACGAGTCTGCACTCAAGCGTACTAAAATTCATATATAAGAAAACAAATCACTACTCAGAAAGTCGTACAATGGACCATGATATTCGGAACCTAACAAACCACAATCACATGAATAGATTAAGAAGATGGATATGGAGATAAAAGTGTGTATATGTTGACTACGGTGAACGGTGTTTCCCAGAATATTTGTATGAAAATCATGCCAAGATAAACTCTAATGGATTGAAATATGATAGGGTTTTTTAACCTATAGCCGCAATCGCACGACAACTACAAAGTAGAAGCGGCAAATACGGGTTTGTCCATGGAGATTGATTATAATATTTCTAATTAATTACCTAATTATATGTTAAGACAGGAAATTTTTGTTGTTGATTTTATGAATTATATCTAAGAAAATTACTATAATAAATTGATTGATTGAAAAATAGGAGAAAATTCTAGGGTTTCGGATTCCACTACTTTTGATGTTTGTAAAACTATAATCACTACTTCAACTTTTACTCTTCAATTACTCAAAACCTTATTGAACCCAATCTCATGTTTCAGAATATTTATCGTTTTAAAACTTAATATTACAACTTTCGTTGTTATGCCAAAAGTTTAATTTTCCTTCGCTTACAAAAATCAATAGCCTAAAGACTATCCAGAGCAATTATTATGAAGCTTTTAAAGTAGAGAAAGTTATAAGTCATTAAAAATACAATTATTAGAGTAAAATATGTCGAAGAAATAAAATATATTAATTATTACATATCAAAAGATAGTTTCCTCCTACACCCTAGATAGAAAATTAGCTACTCATAGAGAAGAAAACAAAAGAAAATTGTTCAAACATTTAATTTTATTGATAACGAAAAGACTTACAATTTTCTTTATTTTCTTCTTGTCGATTTAACGACTAATTTGAGTTGCAATTACAAAAGAACGGACTTGGTGAGCAATTAGATAAGATTGCCTTATGCTTTGAAGAACGACTGTTTTACAAAGTATTAGCTTATGAAACTATTGCAGTTACTATTCTCTGAACCGTTGCGAAAGGTGTTGATTTTGAAAGTTTTGGTAACACTGTCAACGACAGTTTTGAGGTGTTATATTACTTCTTCTTCCTCTTTTCGCTCTATGGTTCAAGATCATGAACTGATTTTTTTCTTTGATATGTGAACTCTCTCTTCGTCTGCTCCGTAAGCCCCCCTCCCCCAGGCTCTCCCATATTCTCTATTTATACAACACAACCCACCAGCCTCATTAACTCTTCCAAAATATTTGCTATAATGAGAATCAAATGTCAGACTAAATTCCCTTTCTTGGTTTGGTTTTTTTTCTTAACACTCTATGATTCTGTGAAGATATTTTTTTCTTTCTTGACAAGGATATTTGGTGAATCTTGAGGATCTAGAATCAATATTATTACAAAGAAGATTTTTATTTCCTCATTTTCACTGAATAGAATTCGAGGATATATGTTTCCTTATTTGGATGTGGACAACTAGCTCACGAAAGTTTTGGTCTTTTTGAGTTTCCCAAATTTGACCAAACTTTTATCAATAAGGAACGAGAATAATCTTGCCAAAATATTCTCCAAATCTTTGTTAACCAACTCACGATGTTTTGAGCAAGATTTTCCTGCCAAAAACTGAATTCAAAACATGATAAGTGGGTGCCTTTATAACATGCCTTGGGTGCCTTTAACCAAACCGGGATGCCTTTATAAAATTTCTTTCCAACTTTTCCATAATTGTTTATTCTTCAAAAATACATGCAAAAGACCAATATTAGTACAAAAATTAAGAAAAAAACATTATAAATTTGAGACCAATTAAGATATAAAAACGTGTCTATCAACATACGTACCCACTGGTATGAATCCTAATTCTAGTATCAACTCAGTTGGTATATACAAGGGCCCCATCGGTCGATTTATTGCATATACAAAATTAATTTTTTATTTTTACTTATTATTTATTTATTTATTTATTTATTCATTTTTTTCGGATAACATGATTAGATCTTTTGAATCTAAGTGCATGCTTTTTATCAACAAAATTACATGATAGTTCCCATGGATTCTGCACTCCACGCTTGCTTAGGCGACGGATACAGGAAGAACACACACATAATGCTATCCAAGTGTCAATTTTTTTTTGGTCAAGTTCAATTACACTAATGGGGCTTAATCTCAATCTTTTTAATTCATATTAGCGACAACAAGGCGATACTAGTGCCCCATCAAATCACTTAGGGAAACACAAAAAGTGGAAAAATAAAAACAGAACGTGATATGGTGACGAATGCGAGATATGGTGACGACTACCATGTTATTTCTAACACATGAGTTTTGTCCTTTTATGAGTAGACCTCTTAGCTGGGTCCCTCGACACTTTTAGACAAGAATTTTGTTTCCATCTACTTAGAATGGCCAGTGTCATCCTGAATTGTTCACAAGTTTCTAAATTTGGGGTTTATTATTGCACAAAAAGTTTCTCCCATACCCCCAAACTTAGATCTAAAATTGTCCTCAATGTTCTAAAGATGAAATTAAAAACATGAGCAAGGATAAACTGTTACCAATTGAAGAAAATAAATAAGGAGGGATATAACCGTGTTGCATGAGCATGGGTTACCTCACAAGAAATGCTAAGTTTAAAGTCTTCAGCAAGACTTAAGAAAGAATTAGTCACCTCATAGAATCATATAGAAATAGCTGGAACAAATGTGGGTCATCTGAATCAAACAGAGCTGCCACAAAGAAAAGGAAACTGCAAGGCCAAGAAAATGAACAAACCGAACATAATCTTATCTAGTGTTTTGTTTAAGACAACTATATCTAGTTGTGGTTCAGGTTCTAGAAAATGGACTAGATAAAATATTTTCATGGGATGGATTTCCTCATAGACAATATCCGGGGGATCAGGTGTTAGAGTCTGGAAAAACTCAAGTAAGAAATTAGAAGCACATAATAATAACCTGAATAATTGTGGATCCTCAAAGTTAATCAGATTGGACTCACACAGTTGACCAAAATGGAAGTGGTGGTCATTCGTAAGAAAATGTGTCGATTCTAATCTCCTAAAGTAATTAGGCTTAGTCTCAAAACATAATAGCTGGCACATTTGAAATTCAAACGTTCCCACGATTGGAAGAAAAATATTTGGTGGAAAAACAAATTCAATCTTGGTATTATCGCCTAGATAGACCACATCAACCATAGGATGGGTCTCTAACAACTGAACCTCTTTTTGGACATTATTAGGTTCAGGAAAACGTGTATGAAGATATTCTTGTAAAATAGATTAGGCACAAATGTCGAGTCCCAAGTAAGGGATATTTATAAAAGTTAAAGGTAAAGCACAGGGAGAATGATAATCACCCCCAAACTTAGAATTTTGGATTTCTTTAGAAAGACTAGTCAAAATATCCCTATTTTCAAGATCATCGAATTCCTGAAAATGGTCAATTGTTTCTTTTATGTTATAAGTAGGAGGTGCATCCTCACTCGTATTTAAAATCTCTACGAGTCTATCATCTTCGTTCGAGACTATTGTTCCTGAATCGTTGGACTTTAAAACACTAGTCTCGGGATAAACTCGTTCTTATAAACCATCATTGTCTTCATAATAGCAAGGAAATATTTCACCGTCTCTAAAAAAGGTATCTCTAGTTAAATCCCTTTCCTCTAAAATAGGTAAATAATCATTCACATTATTAAGATCGGAACTATAACATCATTGTTATCATGAGGTTCAAATGATGTAAAAATTTTCTGATCATTACGACTACAGATTTCAAATTCTTCATCAATATTCTCTTCATCATCATAATAATACGAAGATGGTTGAATCTTATCTAAACTAGTAGTGTTACCAATTCTAACCTCGTTATCTTGATTAGGTGAATAATAAATATCTTAATTTTTAAGGGTAATATTGGAAACATTGTATTAACAACTAAGATTATTTTAAGCAATTCCCTTCGTTGCAATATACTCCTTTGCAAATAAATCAAACCTATGTGTCGACTCAGTTAACTGCTTGAGGGCATCTTCTGGCATAATGGGTTCATTAGGAGGAGTAGGTCGCAACTGCTCGAGTGGTTCTTCTATAAAGGTATTTTGGTTACCATAAGGAGTACTAAATTGCATCCTCTTGATGAAATTTTTGAGAAAATTAGCGCTAGATTGCAACTGCTCGATGGTCTCTTTTAGAGAAATAGAAGGACTCAAAATTAGTTTGTTTTCCCGTTTATAAGACTGGTGCGCGCACGAATAGTAATTGGGACCGTCATACCTTCAAAAGGTTGGTAGTGGTCCCAAGTACTATCAACACTATGGTCATAGTACAAGTGATATCCATTTTGAAATTCTGTCGGGTATTCATTGTATTGGCTATGATATTTTGGAATACAAACAGAGAAGAGAGGATATGCTCATTAATAAATAAATATGGAATCCCTACAGTCAAAGACTGGTCAAAGATACGAGGCTAAGGCTTGTGGAATTTCAGCTGGTAACTCTCATCAGGCCCAAATCATGGGTTCAACTTACTTTTCCACGGGTTTTCCTAAAATCGGTAGTCTGACGATGCAATTGGTGTGTGCACTTGTGTTATATATATATATATATAATAATATAAAATCTAAAAGAAATATGTACAAATTGTTTCTAAATTTTTTAAATAAAAAATAAAAAAAATAAAAAATAAGGTATACTACTTACCTTTTTTGGTAGGCAATTTCTACTCCACAAGAAATGCAAAATTTGACCTGCACACCAAAGATAAAGAGATACCCACATAAAATCTAAAAAGGAAAATAAAATAAAAATCCTAATTAGCCTATTTAACACAAAACCTAAAAAATAAAAAAATAATAAAAAAAATCTAAAACCTTAACCTAAAAACAAGTCCGCGTCGGCGCGCCGAAAATTGATGTGGTTATAGACACTGGTAAGAAAAGTATCGTTAACTTGGACTTATGAAGAAAGATTTTAGACCTAAATTTCTAATGCTAAAATAGAAAACTTAAACAAAAGGTTGTAGCAAATTTATAGAAAAGGCTGAGACTCGGGATTCCACCATTAACCAATTTATGTGATTCAATTAAAAACAATATTCATGTAATTCTTAAGTTCAAAGTTATTCTAAAATAGTGCATGTAGTAGATTTCTAAAACAATAGATATAAATCACAAGCATGAAGCATCAAAAATCCCTAGACCAAACATCCATCATCAATAGAAAACACAACTATTTAATCAAAATCATTTAATTAGTTTTTAATTCAATGCAAAATATCATAAAAAAGAATTGTAAAAATTAATTAAATAAAACTTACCGTATATATTTTTGAAAAATGGCTTCCTCTGAATCCTCAACAATAGGGTTTAGATCCTCATGTTGAAAACACTCTCAAAAGATTTATTCATAGCTCAAAAAGTGTTTACAAAGAAGAAAAATAATTGATATCGAGAATTTGCTATGGATATATCTGTTGCAAAGAAGAATGAGTAACTATTGCTAGTTGTCACAAAAGCAGCTGAATACAAAAGTTTTGGCAATGATTTCTTTATCTTCTTCACGAGCAGAAACTTGTTTTCTGAAAAAAAAAATATTATTTTTCTCTGGCAGAGCCAACCCCCCAATTTCTTCTAACACTTTTCTATTTTTAATCGAACACCCACAGCTTATCAAATTTCGCTCAATCCTCAAAATATCTTCTCTTTAATGCAAAGATTATTCTCGGCTATTTTTTCATCTCGTGATCTGATTTTCTAACTTGATTGAGATGATCACGATTATCTTGTTTCCTTCTTACTTCTAGGTACACACGAATCTTAAGGAAATATTGTCTCTTTTATTACACATAGAAATCTCTCTATATTGTATTAACCCGAGAGTAGATTTTTCTTTCCTTTTTTACGACAACAACTTGCTTATAACGAGATATTTTTGGGCTTGTTTCCGTGTAATACTTGTTATCAGTAAAGCAAGGATTTTTTTTCTTTTAAACTTTTCAAAATATCTTCCAAGTATCGAGCAAAATAAATTCAATTGAGTGAGAAACAAATTCCCGCCAAAATTGACATTAAAAATTTAAAAAGTGGGTGCCTTTATCACTTTTAGGGTGCCTTTATAACTTTTATGTCAATTTTTCCTCAATTGTTTATTCTACAAAAATACCTACAAATAATTAAAATTACATTATTAATACAAAAATTGAGTAATAGCAATACAAATATGAGCTCAAATAAGACACAAAAATGTGTCTATCAAATACCCCCAAAATTATTAATTGCTAGTCCTCGAGCAAATCTAATATAGAAAATAAAAATCCTAACTCACTGTCGCAGGCATCGCAATTGCACTTAGTGTGTGCAACAAGCCTTTGAACCTCTAAGTGGCCCTAGTGGATGAGTTTTTTCTCGTAAGGGTTTACAAGAGGTGTACCAACAAAACCTTTACTCCAAACTCTATATACTTATGGACGATTGAGGGCAGACACTAAACATGCTATTTAGTTGGCTAAAAAATTCTTTGGCTATGAGAGAAATCACCCTATTCTGAATCCAATTGTTATACCCGTGTTTGCACTCAAGCATACTAAAATTCATATATAAAAAAACAAAGCATTACCCAGAAAGTCGTACAATGGACCACGATACTCGGAATCTAACAAGCCACAATCACATGAATAGATTAAGAAGATGGATATGGAGATAGAAGTGTGCGCATGTCGACTAAGGTGAACGGTGTTTCCCAGAATATTTGTATGAACGTCATGCCAAGATGAAACCTAATAGATTGAGATACGCACCCACTGTTCTGAATCCTAATTTTAGTATCAACTCAGTTGGTATATACAAGGGCCCCAGCGGTCGATTTATTGAATATATACAATTATTTTTTACTTTTTTTTCGACAACATGATTAGATCTTTTGAATCTAAGTGCATGCTTTTTATCAACAGATTACATGATAGTTCCCATGGATTCTGCACTCCACGCTTGCTTAGGCGATGGAGACAGGAAGAACACACATATAATGTTATCCAAGTGTTAATTTTGTTTTGGTAAAGTTCAATTACACTAATGGGGCTTAATCTCAATCTTTTTAATTCATATTAGTGACAACAAGGCGATATTAGTGCCCCACCAAATCACTTAGGGAAACACAAAAAGTGGAAAAAATAAAAACAGAACGTGATATGGTGACGAATCCGAGATATGGTGACGACTACCATGTTATTTCTAACACATGAGCTTTGTCCTTTTATGTAGACCTTTTAGCTGGGTCCCTTAACATTATTTAGACAAGAATTATGTTTCCATCTACTTAGAATGGCCAGTGTCATCCTGAATTGTTCACAAGTTTCTAAATTTGGAGTTTCTTATTGCACTAAAAATTTCTCTCATACCCCCAAACTTAAATCGAAAATTGTACTCAATGTTCTAAAGATGGAATTAAAAACATGAACAAGGATAAACTGTTACCAATTCAAGAAAGAAATAAGGAGGGATATTACCGTGTTGCATGAGCATGGGTTACCTCACAAGAAGTATTATGTTTAAAGTCTTTATCAAGACTTAAGAAATAATTAGTCACCTCATAGAATCATATAGCAATAGCTGGAAAAAATGTGGGTCATCTGAATCAAATAGAGATGCCACAAAGAAAACAAAATTGCAAGGCCAAGAAAATGAACAAACCGAGCATAATCTTATCTAGTGTTTTGTTTAAGACAACTATATCTAGTTGTGGTTCAGGTTCAGGTTTTAGAAAAGGGTCTAGATAAAATATTTTCATGGGTTGGATTTCCTCATAGACGAGATCCGGGGGATCAGGTTGTAGAGTCTGGAACAACTCAACTTAGAACTTAAAATCACATAATAATAACCTGAATAATTGTGGATCCTCAAAGTTAATCAGATTGGACTCACACAGTTGACCATAATGGAAGTGGTGGTCATTCTTAAGAAAATGTGTCGATTCTAATCTTCTAAAGTAATTAGGCTTAGTCACAAAACTTAATAGATGACACATTTGAATTCAAACATTCCCACTATTGGAAGAAAAATATTTGGTGGAAAAACAGATTCAATCTTGGAATTAGCGCCTGGATAGACCACATCAACCATAGGATGGGTCTCTAACAACTGAACCTCTTTTTGGACATTATTAGTTTCGGGAAAACGTGTATGAAGATATTCTTGTAAAATAGTTTAGGCACAAATGTCGAGTCCCAAGTAAGGGATCTTTATAAAAGTTAAAGGTAAAGCACAGGGAGAATGATAATCACCCCCAAACTTAGAATTTTGGATTTATTTAGAAAGACTAGTCAAAATATCCTTATTTTCAAGATCATCGAATTCCTGAAAATGGTCAATTGTTTCTTTTATGTTATAAGTAGGAGGTGCATCCTCACTCGTATTTAAAATCTCTACGAGTCTATCATCTTCGTTCGAGACTATTGTTCCTGAATCGTTGGACTTTAAAACACTAGTCTCGGGATAAACTCGTTCTTATAAACCATCATTGTCTTCATAATAACAAGGAAATATTTCACCGTCTCTAAAAACGGTATCTCTTGTTAAATCCCTTTCCTCTAAAATAGGTAAATAATCATTCACATTATTAAGATCGAAACTATAACATCATTGTTATCATGAGGCTCAAATGATGTAAAAATTTTCTGATCATTACGACTACAGATTTCAAATTCTTCATCAATATTCTCTTCATCATCATAATAATACGAAGATGGTTGAATCTTATCTAAACTAGTAGTGTTACCAATTCTAACCTCGTTATCTTGATTAGGTGAATAATAAATATCTTAATTTTTAAGGGTAATATTGGAAACTTTATTAACAACTAAGATTATTTTAAGCAATTCCCTTCGTTGCAATATACTCCTTTGCAAATAAATCAAACCTATGTGTCGACTCAGTTAACTGCTTGAGGGCATCTTCTGGCATAATGGGTTCATTAGGAGTAGTAGGTCGCAACTGCTCGAGTGGTTCTTCTATAAAGGTATTTGGGTTACCATAAGGAGTACTAAATTGCATCCTCTTGATGAAATTTTTGAGAAAATTAGCACTAGATTGCAACTGCTCGAGGGCCTCTTCTAGAGAAATAGAAGGACTCAAATTTAGTTTGTTTTCCGTCATACCTTCAAAAGGTTGGTAGTGGTCCCAAGTACTATCAACACTATGGTCATAGTACAAGTGATATCCATTTTAAAAATCTGTCGGGTATTCATTATATTGGCTATGGTATTTTGGAATACGAACAGAGAAGAGAGGATTGGCTCATTAATAAATAAATATGGAATCCCTATAGTCAAAGACTGGTCAAAGGTACGAGGCTAAGGCTTGTGGAATTTCAGCTGGTAACTCTCATCAGGCCTAAATCATGGGTTCAACTTACTTTTCCACGGGTTTTCCTAAAATCGGTAGTCTGACGATGCAATTGGTGTGTGCACTTGTGTTATATATATAATAAAATAAAATCTAAAAGAAATATGTACAAATTGTTTCTAATTTTTTTTAATAAAAAATTTAAAAAATAAAAAATAAGGTATACTACTTACCTTTTTTGGTAGGCAATTTTTGTTCCACAAGATATGCAAAATATGACCTGCACACCAAAGATAAAGAGATACCCACATAAAATCTAAAAAGAAAATAAAATAAAAATCCTAATTAGCCTATTTAACACAAAACCTAAAAAAAAAAAAAAAAAAAAAAAGAATCGAAAACCTTAACCTAAAAACAAGTCCGTGTCGGCGGCGCTGAAAATTGATGTGGTTATAGATAGTGGTAAGAAAAGTATTGTTAACTTGGACTTGTGGTAAAAAAAGGCTTCCTCCGAAGCCTCGGCAATGAGGTTTAGCTCTTCATGTTGAAAACACTCTCAAAAGATTTATTCATAGCGCAAAAAATATTTACAAAGAAGAAAAATAATTGACACAGAGAATCTGCTACGGATATATCTGTTCTAAAGAAGAATTGGTAACTATTGCTAGTTGTTACAAAAGCAGCTAAATACAAAAGTTTTGGCAACGATTATTTGAACCTATGACAACGGTTTCTTCATCTTCTTCACGAGCAAAAACTTGTTTTCTAATTTTTTTTTTCTTTTTCTCTGGCAGAGCCAACCCCCCGATCCCCTTCTAACACTTCTCTATTTATAATCGAACAACCATAGCTCATCAAATCTCGTTCAATCTTCAAAATATCTTCTCTTTAATGCAAAGATTATTCTCGGCCATTTTTTCATCTCGTGATCTGATTTTCTTACTTGATTGAGATGATCATAATTATCTTGTTTCCTTTGTTAACCTGGTACACATGAATCTTAAGGAAATATTGTTTCTTTTGTTACACAAAGAAATCTCTCTATATCATATCAACCTGAGAATAGATTTTTCTTTCCTTTTTTACGGCAACAACTTGCTTTTAACCATATATTTTTGGCTTGTTTTTGTGTAATACTTGTTATCAATAAAGCAAGAATATTTTTTCTTTTAATCTCTTCAAAATATCTTCCAAATATTGTTCAAAATAAATTCAGTTGAGTGAGAAAAAAAATTCCCGCTAAAATTGACATTTAAAAATTAAGAAGTGGGTGCCATTATCAATTCACTTGGGGTATCTTTATCAGTTTTCTAAGTACCTTTATAATTTTTGACGTCATTTTTTCCTCAATTGCTTATTCCACAAAAATAACTAGAAATAATTAAAATAATAAATACAAAATTAAGACACAAAATAAAATATGAACATCAAACACCTGAGAGTAGATCCAATCTCACCCGTTAATTTACACCGTCTTTCTTAATTAAACGTATTATATCTCATGTATCCAACGGTTGTTATGTGTAATTATTTTTTCCTATGTAAATAAGTTTCCAAAATAAACCAAGTGAGAACTTTTCTAACCCATCTGAACATTTTAAAAATCACTTTTGCAAAAACTCTAAGCCTGTAGGCCAGCTGGAAGAAACTTTCTCTGAGCTGCTTTCCATAAAACCCCACATTAAACATTTCAGAGTAAACTATTCCTTTTAAGTAGTTATATACTATGTATAATGAACTGCATAGATGTTTCACCTTAAAGAACATACAAATTGCTCAAGGCGAACATCAATGCAGACAAAAATATTGTTTTCATCATACCCCAAGAAAAGAAAAATAACACCACCACCAGTGAATACATGAGATTTGAGTATTTTGAAATTTGAACTTCTCACCGAGTCCATGAATCTTTGGAGCATCTCTGTAGGCCTCGAAATGACTGCATATCTAGTTACCTCCTAAAAGCAATTACAATCTTGTATCACCAAGAAAAATTAGCACTTTCTTACACATGATTAAAAGAATATAATTATATGACTGCGTCATTTTCCTTCTGATGCCGAACTTACTGTTCTTTGCATAAAATTAGAAGGTTCATGCTTCATACAGAATATAGAAAGGGAGCGTAAGCCATGATGTGGAGAGAAGATTAGAATGAAATGTTTGCCACATTATATTACTACGACAATTGTATACTTCTAACTGAGCTGCTACCTACTTATATTGCTGTTTTGAATCCATTACTTCAAGTTTCTCAACAGCTGAGACTAATATTATCACGAAGAAAGCAACTCTAAGAAAGCATTACCTCATATAACCATCAGATGAAACAAAAAGCTAAGGAATTAATGAAATGAAATAAAGATGTTCAACAAACATAATTCTGCCATAAACTAAAAAAACTACAAAAAAAGCTGTCCAATTTGGTACATTTTTCGTACGTCCCCAATTTCACCGCTGCTAACCTTGATCATTTATAAAAAAGATTTTGGTAAAACATTAAAATTGTAGTAAAACATTAAGGTACCTATGACATATATAAAGGGGAGTAGTTTTAACATTCCATATTCAAGTTGTTACTTAAGTGCATGTAGTAAATATTGTTTGAATCATAATTAATATAATTTTCCACATCATGCAGCGAATTTTGTCAACTCAAGCTTTACAGGCAAGCTTCCTTTGACACCTTGAATTTAAGAAAAGAAGGTATTGGAAAATCGTTTGGGAAGTCCATATTTTAAGAATATATTCCCATATTTTTAGGCGCCGATCCAAGTTTTAGAAGGTGATGCTAAACTTACAGAACTCTAGAAGTTTGAAGACTGACCACTTTAGGTATCAAAACACTCCCGAGTTGTGATGTCTAGTACATGCTCCAAATCATGCACGGATGAAACTGCAAACGTCAAAATCAAACATGAGTTTTTCATTGCACAGATGCACTAGATTATTAACGCCAATGGTAATGTGCTAGCTTCTAGCAAGAAAGCTATCTTTTTAGTCGTAAAGGCTAAGACGATACTAAGGAGCCTAGCTATTTTAGTGCTAAGGTTAGGAAGCTACTTGGCCAAAGAAGCTAACGCCAACATGCGGTTGGCTGGGACGCTTGCTAGGTTGAGGTGCTTATGCCAAGCACGCTTCCTAGGTTGGGATGCGCTAGTGTAAGAGACGCTTGCTCAAGGAAGCTTCCTAGGATGGGATGCGATAGTTCTAGGGACGTTTGCTCAAGGACGCTTCCTAGGCTAGGACGCTTTCCCAAGAAAGATTTCTAGCCAAATATGTTGCCAAAAACGCTGCATCAATGACGTGATTACCCAATACGCTTGTATCTGGGACACGCTAGTTGGGACGCTGCACCAAGAACGCTGCTAGGGTGAGACGTTTGTGACAAGACACTGCTAGTCTGGGACGTGCTAGCCAAGGGAGTTAGAGCTTTTAAAGCTAGGGGTAAGGAGCTCGCGCCAATGTGGTGCTTAACCAGATGGCTAGTGCTAGCTTGGCGCTAATGGAAGAAAAGGCTAAGGTTAGCCTACCTCAGAGGCAAAATGCGTCTTTAAGGCATTGCTCCTTGTTTGTGGCACGTCCAAGAGCGATGGCGCATAATTCGTGGCTTGTCTTCGAGAAAAGCGCTAAAGTGGCATATATTAAGCTCAGGAGAGCAATTTGTGATGTGTTCTTTCCGAAAAAAGAGATAAGCTAGAATGAATTTTGGGTATTAAGCATTAGCTGCACCCATATTTGATAGATGTTATTGGAACATCGATACGCATTTGATACAAGTTGAAGGAATTCAGCTGTGGAATTTAGCGACTTGAGACTAGTTCGATATTGCATAAATATTGTGAATATTGAGGAGGCTGCAGGATCAGTTTAGAATGCATATATTTATTTAGAGAATCTGTATTCTTAATTTGCTCGTGGAATATATATATAAGTAGAGATACAATATTTCATGTTTTGTTATAAAGCTAAGAATACGCGCATAAGTATGTGCATATTCTTTTATATTTCTGCTGCTAGGTAAAGGGAAATTTTATATTTTTAATCCTTGTCAAAAACTCAACATCTACATTGAGTCCCCTGCTTAGTGAGGAACAATAATATTGCACAGTAAGCAATAGATGGTGACCATATGCTTATAAAGATTGTATATGCATAATTTAAATTTTAAGAATAGAAGAAGATATAATTAGCTTCTGGCTTCTAGGTAGTGGGATATGTGCCCCTTAGCGTTAACCTTGGATGGGGTTAGTAGAGACTCACCTTCTTGTCAGAAATATCACCTTTCCCGTGAGTAATGAGGGATATGGTCGGCGCTTCCCCCTTTTTAGTTTCCTTAGCAAACAAGGACTTTATAAGATTAATCGCCTATATATACATGTTTTGATAATGTCGTCTCTTCCCTTTAATTTTTTCTTTGCTGACAGTAGGTGCGTCTTTGAGCATGCATGAACAAGAGATGATTTTTTTTCAAGGAAGCATAGTAGGAGTTGGTCACGGTCATTCCTTGAGCACGCGAGAACAAAGTTGATTCGTTATTCAAGAAAGCATAGTAGGTGGTGATAAGAATTGATCTTTCCCCTCAGAGTCGCGGCATTAATAAGTGTGAGAGCCTGATCTTGATTCTCGAGTAAGAGCCATGGATGATCAGACCAAAAAGGTAAGCGTCTTTTCTCTTTTATTTTTTCATTTGTGACGCTAATATTGCTCTTTTCTTGCAAACTCTAGCTTTTCGCTCGTGATGTACCGATCAGGAATTGCTTATATGCATATATTTTTTAAAAGCCATCAAATTAAGTAAACCAGGGTTTCGAGTCTTGTTTTGTTAATATAAGAAGTTCCAAAGAGTAAAGTTCCATTTCTGACGTAGAAGAAAAATTGAATCCATTGCAGATGACTAATGAACATGATAATTACATTGGCACATCCTCTAATCAGAATATAGGATAAATTTCTGATACTGTTTTTCTTGAAAGCGTACCTCATACCCGGGATAGATTCCTTGAACACATTTCTAAAGAAGTCATCATACCTTCTGGCTTCACTGATAACTTTATCCCTAACTCTGAGAAGTATACTACCCCTCAAAGTGTTGCTCTCGAGACTGTTCCAAGACTTTGTTTGCAGAAGAGAGATTACGTATCTTCTTTTGTTGAGTTCAAGATACACCAAGTTCCTATGAAAAAGTGGGTAAGATGGTGTAAAGCAATTTTGAATCATTCGTTAGTGGTTAAGGTTTTGAGATGCCCAGATACTTCATGTTGTAAGAATGTCTGGGCATCTGCAGGTCTTCAAGGATGTTGATGGTCTTTTGACGTTTGCTTCACGTTGGTGTGAACCAAATCATTCTTCTATATGTGCATGGGGTGAACTAAAAATTAATCTAGAATATGTCGTTAGTCTGTTACAGCTCTCGGTTGCTGGGAATCTTCCTGTTGAAAATTATGTTGAAGGAAAACGAATAATCAAATCTTTAGAGAAAAAGATAAAGGAACTTCATCAAGGGGTTGTTCGATGTGGTGCACACTATGTGAGGAGGATTGATTATTGGTGGAATGGTAAGACCACTGCTAACGGCCTTACTATTGATGATCATTTGAACATAGCGGCATTTATGACACTCTGGTTGTCTAGAAATGTGTTTGAAGATTTCTTTGTCGGTAGATTGAAGCTCTCAGTAATTCCTTTGGTTGTGGCACTTGTTGTTGGTGAATGCCTCCCTCTTGGTAAATTATTTCTCGGATCCTTGTATTCCCATTTAGACTCGTTTGCTCTCAATATGAAGACTTCTAATGTGTTCATGAAGATCGATTCTTCAAGCATGGTTATGGGAGCACTTTCCAAAATACGCGCCTTTGTCAAAACCTTTGAATATGAAGGGGGTCGTTGAATATGCAAGGATCCGCCGCTGACATAGGAGAAGCATTACCTCTGTCAATTTAGGTGATTTTATAGACGTCCATAGTGAGGTAAACTTCAGGCCTTGGGATTCTGAGCACGGGAACATACTTTCATCAACTACTTTTGTCGAAGAGGTTAAGATGGTTCTCTGGTCAGGACCAAAGAAAAAGATTAATGCCTTTTCTCCTTGTCAGAATGAATTTATAAATAGATCCATCCTAGGTTATATCCTTGCTCTTTATTCAGAAGGTTATTCAGTGAAGGCATACAACATTGATCGTGCAGCTCGTTAGATGAGATTTGATCATGAAGTGCCTCATAGTCACGGTGCAGCCCCGTCTATTAGAGAACTGAATGAGAATTTGGATGTTTGTCTTGCTGAGGGAATAAGCATCTATTTCTTATGTCGAGGTAGGAAGCCTCGGGTATCAAACATGTAGGCGAACTTCTGGAATGAAGAGATGAGTCACTTCAAAGAATTCATCTTAGGATCTCCGGTAACGAGTGGCACCCCTTCCAAGAAAGACATAACTCGTAATTCCAATTTGCATAGTTTGACTAAAGCCAAACGAAAACTCATTATTTATGCATATCAAGAGGTTATGGTCTTTTTTATAACTTATTGAATCCAGAAATGCGACTATTACGATTCTTAATTTTCATGCTTTCTGGTAAACTCATGTCGTTCGTCCTCGAGTGGATGCTACTTCTGTTCTGATGATAGTCCCCAGCCTGTAAGGCAATGACCAAGGATGATTCTTCCCAGAAGCAAGACTGGTCCTTGTAAAAATGTGAGTCTTCCACTCGCCATTCTTGATAATTTTGCATCTTCAAATCACAATATGCTTTATCGTCTTGTTGTAGCGTGTGAGTAAAAATGTTTGGGTTGACTCTGTTGATGCTTCTGGGGCTTCGAGAGACACCATGAGTATGGAAGGTGGACACGAGTCGGGGAATGAGGAGCTTGAAGAAACATCTCGTACATAAGAAATTCATGGAGAGTCTGAATCCGATAATATTGATAACGAAGTAAGTGAAGTGGTGTTGGACTCTTCCATATTTGATAGAAGTTATTGGAACATCGATGCACATTCGATACAAGTTCAAGGAATTCAGTTGTGGAATTTATACGAATTGGGACTAGTTCGATATGGCATAAATATTGTGAATATTGAGGAGGCTGCAAGATCAGTTTAGAATGCATGTAGTTGGTTAGAGAATCTATACTCTTAATTTGCTTGCGGACTATATAAGCAGAGATATAGTATTTCATGTTTTGTTATAAAGCTAAGAATATGCACATTAGTATGCACATATTTTTTATATTCCTACTGCTAGGCATAAGGCAATTTTACAATCTAACCCTTGTCAAAAACTTACTATTTATAACTGGTATCACTCTGGTTACTTCTGGTATCACCTCAGTTCCACCTGGTGTTACTCTGACCACCGCCAACTCTTACTCCGTTCATATTCCTGAAGAAAACAAGAATACTCCTGTGACAGATAGAATTTTTTTCGCTTCCAACTGGTCAGACTACGACCCAATTGGAAAGCTCCGATTTCCCAATACGCCACTCGGAAAACCAACATTACCAACCTTCAGACCAATATAATTTTTCCAAACAAATGCTATCGATTTTACCAAGTAAATATTTACTGATACTTCCCCAAATGATATATAAGCATTTCGACATAGGTTTTATTTCAAGGGTCATCAAAACCGACAATTGATTCCACAGATCGAGTTCCAAGGGTCATTAAATCCAACATACAATTTCACAAATCGAGATCTATTGAAAATAATTCTCGTTTAGGGGGTCATCGAGTCCAACAAATGATTTTCATCATTTTACTGTGAGGATACAATATATATTGCAGCCGTTATAGCTAACGGTCTTCTTGGTTCCACCATAGGTGGGACTTGCAGCTGGCCTGAAAACACACACCTTACTGGACGGGTGAGGGGTGATCAGTCCTAATATCAGGAGTAGTCGAATACCAGTCACTGTTACAGCTAACGGTCTTCCAGGTATCCACCATAAGTGGGAGGCCACTTCTGTCCATGGCAAATCACCATCCTAGGTCAAGCTCAACATACCATCTTTTTCAAATGATATGAATTACTCAAAATAGTCAGTAATCATTTACAGATTGATGGTATGGTCTTTCATCATAAACACCAACCATCCTTCTTTCGCAGATGATATGAGTTACCTCGTACAAAATAATAACCATTGATTAATTTACATGCCGAGATAGATGACATGAATTACCTCGAACGGTAACAATGATCTCTTGTCTAACGGGTTGTACATTTATCAGATGATATGAATTACTTTGGAGAGGCAACAATCATCTCGATCTCATATTTTGCACAACTTATCAGATGATATGAACTGGACAGCAGCAATCATCTCTTCACTGGTTAGTATGAACAACTAGTATTGCAATTACCTCTTACCAACAATATATACTACCAAGGTTGTAATCATCTTCGAATAGATGTTATGACTTACCGAGCATTAACCAACTCTTTTTCCGAGGATATGAATAACCTCACATAATTGTACTTAACCGCAAAACGGCTGCCTACGTACCCTCCTCTATAGTTCATAGGAATCAAGCACGAGTGTAATTTATCATGTTATTTATATGGTATGAACTACCCATGATAGTAGAAACTATCTCTTTCTAGATGATATAAACTACTATGTTTAAGTAGCAATCGCCTCTTATTAGGTGGTATGAACCCTAGTAAACAAGCAGCAACCACCTCTCTAAACAATCTGAATTCATGTCTACCATCTGCACCTAACAGTACCCTTATTACAAAGGGTTCATGCAACCACCTCTCTGAACAATTTGGACTCATGTGTACCATCTGCACCTGACAGTACCCTTATTACAAAGAACTCGATGATAAAACTCGAAAACATTCAAATGACAAAGCAAGAGGCAACACAAAGCGATGACTAAATTAGGCACACAACAATAAAACACCTCTCACTTAACGGGAGGGGTATATATAAATAGGGAAACTTCGAACACTTGCAAACTGATAGTTAACAAACTAAAATTTATTTAAAGATCAAATTTTAAATGTTTCACTACCACTAGTATTAACAGTCGAATTAAGTATATTATATCTAGCCAATGAATCATATTTACGAGCTTAATATGATTGAAAGTATTGGTAATAGGTCCACTAACATTCTCAAATTAATAACCGGTTTGGTGCCAAGTGATAGTAGTCTCAATCTGAGCCATCCAAACCTAAAACTGGAACATAGGAGGTCGTATCCACCAGAAAGGATGGAAGCCATTCTTCGAAACCGTATCCACCAGAAAGGATGGAAGAAAAACCATACTTGCCCCAAACAATCCACACATCACCAATGTTGACACTTCAAGTTTTATTAGACCATAGTGTTAATTACCTACTAACAATAATTAATTAACCAAAATTCTATAATTATATGACCTCATCACACATTTAGATTTCCAAGCATATAATCTTTAAAAATTAAAGTAATTAAATCACAAGCTACTTAGTCAGTAGTGTACATCATTGTCATATACATAAGCTCCATCAATATCTAAGCATCTTATATTAGAATTATTGTCATATACATAAGCTCCATCAATATCTAAGCATCTTATATTAGAATTAGCAATCCCTTGGACGCACATTCTTGTGTGTTTCCATTTCCATTCAAACAATAAGATAAGTTTGGAGTTAATATAAATAAAGATAATTAAAATACTATTTTATAGCTACTAGACCTAAACCAAGAAGTTCGCACTTACTCATATGGACCACTAAGGCCAATTATGTATCTCCCACTCTGACATTAGCATGACAAAACATAACCATGATTTCAAAGCTCTACAAGATCAAGACTCACTACCCTTATAAATATGTTACAATAACGGAACTAACAAATTACTATCCAAAATATTGTAATGGAAACCATCAAATTCCAATGATTCACATTCATTTGAGCTACTTAAACCACATCTTTTTTGGATGGGTTGTTACAAGTTCATAAAAGATTACTGCAATCATATACCATCAAAATAATACTTAAACCACATCTTTTTTGGATAGGTTGTTACAAGTTCATAAAAGATTACTGCAATCATATACCATCAAATAATAATCCGTTGATCTGATCATAACGATACTTACAATGCGCATTTATAATTATAACAAAGATATTCGCATAAATTTTAAATAAAAGTAACGGTTGGATATAAAGGTACGACTGATTTTATGATACGGATTTTTAGTGCATGCGTATTCAAAAGTATCGGTTCATTTAGGATATTAAAAATATTAAAATAAATTATATTATATTACACTAATAAATGTAATAAAACTACCATGCATGCATGTACCTATTAACTAATGGAGTTAATTCATGCATGAGAATAAGTCTATATAAAGTCGTGTATTGTTCGAGAGAGAACACACTCGAATTTGATAAAATCATAAATTAAACATTTTTATATTTAATTAAAGAAGTGATTTATTTATTAACTCTTATCTTTTAGGTGGATTCTTAGGAGTGACGAGTAAATTTATTTTAAGTTGGCATTTGTGGTTATCTTCGTCAGATTCTATTTATCCGGTGTCAAATTGGTATCAGAGCAGAAGCAGGAGATATCATGCTAGGCAGAGGTGGTCGTCGAGGTACGAATGTTGATAACCCTCTGAATCGTGAGAGAAATATCCAAGATATCGAAATAGATGATTTAAGAAGGTAAGTGCAGGAACTCCAGACGCGTTTACTACGCTGCGAACCTCTGGATCATGATGAGTCGTGTCCTGAAACAGAGAATGATGTTGATGGAAGTGATGTTAATCCTTTTGGTCGTGATCAAGAAAAAGACTCAAGTGATGCAGCTAGTTTAAGGAAACATCAAAAAAAAATTAATTTCCATAGAAATGATATATGAAGGTAGATATTCCAGAATTTCAAGGCAAATTGAATCCGGGAGAATTTATTGATTGGATACATATAGTTGATAGAATTTTTGATTATAAAGATGTGGAATAAAACTGTAAGGTAAAATTAGTTTCTCTCAGACTACGTAAGCATGCTTCAATTTGGTGAGAACACCTTAAGAATCAACGTGCTTGAGAAGGTAAAATTCAAATACATACATGGGAAAAAAAAGAAAAAAGAAATGAGAAAAAAATATATGCCCTAAAATTACCATTAAGAGTCATTTTTATAATTTCATAATTTAAAACAAAAAGATATGACTGTTGAAGAGTATGTTGTAGAGTTTGATAACCTTCGTATGCTTTGTGACATTAGTGAACCCGAAGAGTAAACTATTGCTCGTTTTCTAGAAGGTTTGTGAACAGATATTTGTGATGTGGTGCATCTACAGCCGTATTGGGCTTACAATGATGTTGTGAAGCTGTCATTGAAGGTGGAAAAACAAATCAAAGAAGGGCGTAGTAGCAGTTCCAAACCATGGTTTAAAGATACTAACAAAAATCGAGGTAATAGTTTTATCCTTAAGCAAGGCGGATCAGGTACAGGTCGATCTCAGCCTGTCCAATGTTATAAGTGTAAAGGTGCCGGACATTTTGCGTCTGAATGTCCAAATCGTAAAATTATTACACTTGTGGAGGAAATAGATCATGGAGTTTCAGGTGATGAAAATGAGGTGGTCCAATATTTGATGAAGAATTTGTCTATGATGACGAGGGAGAAAGCTCGGTCATTCGGCGAATCCTAAATGCTACTTGTGTGGAGGATGACAAATGACTTCGTAATAACATATTTCACACAGGTATCCAGTGTGATAATTGATGGAGGTAGTTGTGAGAATGTAGTTGCTACTACAATGGTCGAAAAAATAAATCTAAAAACAAAAGAGCATCCACATCTGTACCAACTATCTTGGTTGCAGAAGGGGAACGAATTCAAGGTAAATAAAAAATGTTTGGTACAGTTTTCAATTGGCAAAAATTGTAAAGATGAAATATGGTGTGATGTTCTTCCTATGGATGCTTGTCATTTGTTGTTGGGTAGACCATGGGAATATGATAGAAAGGTTGTGCATGATGGATCTAAGAGCACTTACTCCTTTGAAAAATATGGAGTTAAAATTATTTTAGGTCCAACAAGAATTGAAAGCGGTCCACAACTTTCAAAAGGAGCGCGAAGTACTTTACTTTCTAAATTTGATTTCCTTCTTACATTGGGGGAAATCAAAAATCCTTTGCGTTGGTGTTACTAGAAGTGAATGAAGAGAAATATGAAGTGTCTCCTATCATACAACCAATACTTCAAGAATTTGAAGATGTTATCCTAAAAGAGATTCCATCTGGATTGCCACCAATGAGAGGTATCGAACACTGCATTAATTTTATTCTTAGTTCTGTAATTCCTAACAAGGCTGCATACATGATGAATCCCAAGGAGTTTGAAGAACTTCAAAGACATGTCGATGAATTACTTGCCAAGGGACTAATCAAAGAAAGTATGAGTCTTTGCGCATGTGTGTTGATAGTCGGGTCGAAAACAAAATTACTATTAAGTACCAGTTTCCTATTCCTCGCCTTGATGATCTTTTAGAACAATGTTATGTTGCGACGATATTTTCTAAAATTGATTTACGGAGCGGGTATCATCAAATTCGTATGAGACCGGGAAACGAATGGAAAACGGCATTCAAGACAAGAGATGGACTATATGAGTGGATGATAATGCCTTTTGGGTTATATGATGTTCATAGCACTTTTATGCGTCTTATGAATCATATTTTCAAATTTTTCATTTGACGATTTGTGGTGGTATACTTTGATGACATTCTTGTCTACAGTAAAAATCAAGATCATCACATATAGCATCTTAATTAAGTTTTCAATGTACTAAGAGAACAACAAAAACTACATGCTAACCTAAAAAAATGTGAGTTCTTAAAGGACATGCTTGTATTTTTAGGTTATGTTGTTTCAGGAGAAAGGATCATGGTGGATTCGGAAAAAATATAATCAATTAGAAGTTGGCATGTTCATGATATTCAAAGCTTTCACTGCCTTGCTTCTTTTTATCGGTGTTTCATCAAGGGATTCAATACTATAGTTTCTTCTATTATTGATTGTTTAAAAGGTGGAAAGTTTTTGTAGAATCTGAATGCACAAAAAAGTTTTGATATTGTAAAAACAAAGATGACAGAAGCTTTGATCTTAGTACTTCCTGATTTCCATAAGGTGTTTGAGGTGGACTGTGACGCTTTTAATGTTGGAATTGATGTCGTTCTTATCCAAGAAGGTAAACTAATAGCTTACTTCAGTGAGAAGTTGAGTAATTCACGCACCAGGTATTCTACTTATGATAAAGAGTTCTATGCTATCGTTAGAGATTTAGATCATTGGCGTCATTATCTTATATCTAAAAAGTTTATATTGTATTCTGATCATGAGGCTTTACAATTTATTGATGGCCAACATAAACTGAAAAGTAGACATGCTCGTTGGGTGAAAAGTTTACAAGCATGCGCTTTTCATATAAAGCATAAGTATGGCAAAGAAAACCAGTGGCATATGCATTAAGTAGAAGACATTATCTTCTAAATACATTGCATTTCAAAGTTTTGGGATTTGAAGTTTTGAAGAGCTTTACAAGGACGATTCATTTTTCAAGAAAATTTGGGAAATTTTTCTAATGGCTCTTTTGGTCATTACTTACTGGAAGATATTTTTTTTTTCTTCAAGGGAAGTCGTCTGTGTATTCTTTAATATTTTTTACGGGAAGCTATCATTGCAGAAGCCCATGGTGGTGGACTTGGTGGACACTTTGGTCGAGATAAAACACTTTATCTGATTGAAGAACACTTTTATTGGCCCAAAATTGTAAGAGAGGTGGCACGACATGTGCTTCGGTGTCGACCATGTCATGTAGCAAAGAGTCATGCGTAAAAAACTGGGTTGTACACATCATTGCATGTTCCTATGTCTCTTTGGGAAGATATAAGCCTTGATTTGTTGTGGGGATGCCTCGTACTCAAAGAAACAAAGATTCGGTTATGGTTGTGGTAGATCGATTCTCAAAGATGACACATTTTGTTCCATGTAACAAGACTATAAATGCATCTCATGTTGCTAATTTATACTTCAGAGAGATTGTAAAACTTCATGGCATACTAAAGACAGTTACGTCAGATCGAGATAGTAATTTTGTTGGTTACTTTTGGCGAACTCTTTGGAGGAAATTGGGAACCACTTTGCAGTTTAGTCCGTCTCATCACCCTCAGACAGATGGACAAACTGAAGTCGTTAATCGTAGTTTGGGAAATCTCTTAAGGAGTCTGGTTGGCAAAAAATTCGTCAGTGGGATCCTATCTTAGCTCGACTGAGTTTGATTACAAACGTTCGAAAAGTCATACTACTAGTAAAAGTCCTTTTGAAGTTGTCTATGAAAGAAATATGATAAGTCCAATGGATTTAGCTCCACTTCCTACAAGTTAACATTTTATGGGGATGCAGAAATACAAGATGAAAACATTAAGAAGTTGCATGAAAAAGTACATGATTGTATTATCAAGCAAAATGGAAAGTACCAAGTTCAAGAAAACAAACACAGAAAAAAAACATCATTCAAGAAAGGTGACTTAGTGTGGATTCATCTTTGAAAAGAATGATTTCCACGTGGCAAACACGGAAAGCTGAAACCACGAGCAGATGGGCCTTTCAAAGTACTCAAACGTGTGGGTGACAACGCATACAAAATCAAGCTTGCAGGTGATTATGGTATTTCACCAACTTTTAACATAGCAGATCTCTCTCCTTACTATGATGAAAAAGAAGAGAACTCAGAGACGAGTTCTACCGCATCAGAAGCCTATGATGCGGATTTTTAGTGCATGCACTTTAAAAAGTATCGGTTCGTTTAAAAAAATTTAAAATAAATTAAATTATATTACACTAGTAAATGTAATGAAACTACCATGCATGCACGTACCTATTAACTAATGGAGTTAATTCATGCATGAGAATAAGTCTATATAAAGTCGTTTATTGTTTGAGAGAGAAGACACTCGAATTTGATACAATTATAATATAAACATTTTTATGTTTAACTAAAGAAGTGATTTCTTTAATAACTTTTATCTCTTAGGTGGATTCTTAGGAGTGACGATTAAAGTTATTTTGAGTTGGCATTTGTGGTTATCTTCGTCAGATTCTATTTATCCGGTGTCATTTTATACACTCAAACAAGGCTGAATTTATAAGCCCAAACAAGAGAGAGTGTTTGTTCTACCTCGCCATCTTTCACTCCGTGTTCTCTATTATGAAATCAAAAGTACTACACCAGTTTACTAACAGTAAAATACCAGGTATTTCTTATTCATTTTCATATTTCTAATAATCAATGTGGTAGTCACATTTTCTTTTACTTGATCGGGTGCATTCTAACAAAAAAAAATAGAGGAAGTAATTAACAGCTTCTCCATACCATTGCGAGTAAACTGTGTGAGTTTATTTGAGTGTGTTCATAGTGGTAACATTCGAATCTCTAAACAAAAGAATATCATCGGTAAATTTGACGTGAGAGATAATATGAGCCCAAGGTTTATCTTGCCAACTTATTATATTTATCTACCTCCATATTTCACATTAACCATGCCAACTCTTAGGAGAAAAATATAAATATATATAGATATAGATAATGTGCATCCATGCCTTATTTCCCATCCTCCATGGAAAACCTCTTATGCTTGTCCATTGACCAATATAGAAAATGATTTCACCTTCACATAAAACATAATTAGTCTTGGGGAGTTTCCTTGAATATCAATACTTAACTCTATTGTAGGCCTTAATCATATCTAACTTTATTGAGAAAGCACCAAGGATAAAGTTTGACTTATTTTAGAGCATTGTTTGGTTGAACCCACAGATGTCGGTATGTCAAGTTTGGAATTTTCAAATTCATATGCCAAAACTATACGTTTGAATCTTACTATTTGATTCAATTTCGAATTAGGTTAGACTTAGGTTATAGAGGTGTAAGACGTTATACTTCGAATTACCCTGAAGAGTTGAAGACTGGAGAACACACGAAGACATTTTTCTTCTTATGATTATCATTCCTCTCTATTTATATTTTTATCTATCGAAAAATAAGGTTTTGATTTTAGTATGCGAGATTTAACCACTAAAAGTTGGTCAAATTATCAAAAAATTATGTCTCAAAATTTGTGTTCTACATGATTATGTTGAGTTTTCAAAAACTGGCTTGCTAGTTCTTGAAAATTAATGGTCAGAAACAAATGATTCCCTTTTGTACCTCACGTTGATGTTTGGGAAACTTGAGATGGAAGTTACAAAAAATGCCTAGTTCTTGAAAACTGACCTTTTAGCTTTTGAAAACATATGAGACTCGAAATATGCTTCTCTCCGGTAATCTTACGAAAACTAGTTCTGTAGTTTTCAGAAACTGACGAGGAGATAATTTTTACAATTCTATGTTGAGTTTTTTGAAAACATAACATCTAACTTTCATTTACTAATACTTGATATATGATTAGGCTAGTTTTCGAAAACCCAAAGATGTAGATTTCGAAAACTCTTGGGAAAAATATGACTTAAGCTTTTATGTCATGTTTCAACAATTTCCTTCATTATTCAAGGCTGGATATTATACACGTTTCTTAAATCCATTATTGATTATGTTAGAGACAATAGAATATAATCCCACTCTTATCTAATGGATGTTTCATCTTGATTAGTCAATTATATCACTTAAATAAGTTAGTGAAACTATTTAAACCTATACATTAGCTAAGTAAGAGTTGTCTACAAAGTTAACTCGGGAAGGTTAATGTTTGAGATTACTGTTATACTTAGCATAAGAAATTATGATTAAACCATACACAGAGGATTGCCATAATATTAACCTTGTTTAGTGAAATTCATTATATGCAAGTAAGTATGTATGTTAATAAACCTAGTAAGATATCTTAAACATTAAAAATGCTTAGATTCTAGAAATAGCATACTAAAAACAATATATTTTCCTTTTAAAGTAAGAAGTTATTCATAGAAGTATAATCTTATAATATATATCTACATCATAGGTATATAAATAATACATAAATGTTGTATTATATTTTCGTAAACTCCTTAGCTTAAATTCTTAGCAAAGGTTGCTTTAAAAGCTAGGAACGTTGATCGAACACTTTAAATAGGGACTCTTTGCAACACTACATCTTCACCCCATTACATGACTACGTGTAAGTTCTTGTTTATTCTAAGGTTTTTCACTTCTGTTATAATCCCACTTACGAACAATTAAGAAAGTTATTCTTGATGTTGTACGCATGTTTAGAATCTAGGGAGAACTTCTACAATCGTATTAACATATTTCAGTATGCGGGACCTTTGGTGATTGCATACAAGTCGTGCATATGATTATTCTGATTGGTTTGTAGGTTGGGAATCAAGGAGTCGTTTGTTGAAGGAAAAACCGTGCTTTAGAAGTTTCACATTTTCCTGGTCCACATTGAGTTTTGTAATCATCCAGTATTCCTTGGTTGTGTGATAGATGATGTAAAGGAAATCTAGTCGTCCGTTTGGAGGCTGGGTAGGGTTGATCTTCTTGAAGAACTAGGGAGAAACTCATATGACAATATTGGACATCTGATAGGGAATTCAAGTGTGTGGGCCATCAATTGATTGTAGGCACATGGTTTTTGCGGAAGCAGGGTAACTTAGTGTTAGTATATTCCGTCTCAACTACATTAGACCGAAGTTTCTTAGCAGGCGAGCATGTATGGGCTTAATTCGGTGAATATTCAAAACTGGATTAGGTCCCGAGATTTTTCTGCATTTGCAATATCCTTCGTTAACAAAATTCTTGTGTCTGAGTGTTTTTATTTTTCTGCATTCATATTTCCTTTAATTATAAAAGTGATCGTTATGTCGACTCTCACATGCTTAAAATATAGATGGTGAGAATTAAAAGTTGAAGGTATCCTTGGTACCCTTGTCTTTTTAACTATTCATAGAGTGAATTAATTAGTTCATTGACAGTAAGAATGTTAATAATAGTTTAGAGTCTTATTATTAGGAGGGAAAAAATGGATTTAAGGAGGGAAAAAAAATACTTAAAATCCGGTCAATGTTAAGTCAAAATGAAAAACGATGAATAGAAATACATATTTTAAAATATCAAATCTACCCTGATTAGTGATATCGTCTTTTTTCATCATCAGAAGATTGAGAATCAATTTATCATTAAAGTAAAATACTGTCTTTTGTTGCTTATCCTCGATATTTTTTTTCCCAAATTGGTATAATTTGATGAACCCGCTGTAGTTCAAGAATCGTATAAAACAATGAGTAATCAACTTACCCCTTTAAAATTGCATAATTCACAATTTTTCTTTTTTTTAGTCATTGTTTCCAAGGAACCGATGGGAATTTGAAAAAAGACGCATGATGGTAACAATCAAGCTCAAATGGCTAATTTGAAATATTTTTACTAAATATAGCAATTGGGTGGATCTTAACTTGGAATTTATATTGTACTATGAAAACTGAGAGATCAACAGTTGGATTAATGAAACATCATGCTAGTTTTGGAGGTTTGCTCAATCTCTGCTTTCGCACATATAACTGTATAACTTGAATTTCAATATTTCATACATTATTCTTCCGGTCTTCCCCATTATTAGAAAGCATTATCATTTCAATTCAATTATATTAAGTTTTAAAGTCAAAATAAAAGTGTTCAGGGTTTTTATGTCGATTTCACGATCTGGTTTGTTTTGTTTGCTCATCCCATGCCTAAAAAGGTAAGAAAATTAGGGTTTATAAAAAACATGAAAGCGTTATGTTGGTTATAGGTTTTATTTGGATTAGATTCAAGGATATTATAGCTATTTTAGTATTTTTTTGGTCAATCTTTCCTCATAATCGTTCTCTCCTCAAATCAGTTATTTCCCTCATATTAGCATGACTTATAATTACTTACCCGGTATTAAAGAAGGTTAACTTTTACCAATGAAGTCGAAGAGATGAGGTATTAACACATTACTTAGTATTTTAGCAATGACTTTGTAAAGAACATTGTGAAGACCAACTGGCCAAAGTCACTGGGAAAAAAGTGAGGTTGGTATGGTCAACACTATTGTGTAGCCTCATTACTGAAAATATTCTGAATCAACTTGACGACGTCTCTACTAACAACTTGCTAACATAATTTCTAAACACACTAGGAATCCATATGGTCCCGGAGTACTAGTAGAGCCCATAAACTTCAAAAAACCACTAATGAAGATGGAGGATGGTATAGCTGATCGAGAGAGATTCTCACCTTAGGGAGTCTGGAATTAGTGCAAGAAATATTTGTTCGAGGGACAATAATAGTGGACTCACTATTAAACATGGTGGTAAAATGGTTTATCAACGTCTTTTTAATTAACTCATGATTAGAAGACCAATTATCCCCAATCATGAGAGCATGAATAATATTCTTCGTCATGTTATAGAGGACGGAGAGATGCAAAGTTTTTGTGTTCATATCCCCGTCAGGAACCCATTATTATTTTGCATGTTGTTCCCAAAACAATATATCATTTATCTCAATTAATTAGTGAGCGGCTCATTCTTACGAATAACTTGAGCTTGTTCATGTCTTATATCTCTATACTGCAGGTCCTCCTCAAGTTGATTTATAATCTTATTTTGTCGTTATCTATAAAGTAATATTCCCTCTGTCCAAGTTATAAAGGTATACAACATGTTTATATTAGATTAAAAAAAAATATAGAAGTTATATAAATATATATTTTTTTCCATATTATCTTTCCTTTTTTGATGAAAATTAAAAACGTTAAATTTAGGGTGTAATACCAATTGATAAGATACATAGAAAATAAAAAATTGTTTTGATATTAATGAATCTTGTTTTCATATCAGAGAGACAACCAACTTATATACCGATACAGTGGATCACAGCTGTACTCCACTATTGACTTAGTACACTAGTCAAGACTTGAACAAATTGACTTACAAGGACTCTCTAATATACCCCCCTCAAACTGATCAGGATCAACGAATCAGTTTGAAAAACATATGAAACACCCCTCAAAAACAGAAAGAAAAAGGTACATTCAGAATCAGGTTATAGCTGAATCAGCTGAAGTAATATCTTTTTTATGACTAACTACAACAGTAAAATCTAACAAATGAGCTAACAATCTTGAAAACATTGGCTTGCACAATCATTTTGTGAATAAATCTGCTAGATGCTCCTCACTAACCACATGATGGAGTTGCAGAAATCCCGAGTCAACTAACTCCCTCATAGCATGATAATGAACTTCTATATGTTTTGACCTGGCATGAAAAACAGGGTTAGTTGCCAAAGAAATGGCACTTGTATTATCACAATATAAATGAGCTGAACCAAGCAAAGGCAGATGCAATTCTTTGAGAACATAGGAAATCCACTGTAACTCGGCAGCATCAACAGTAATACATTTATATTCAGCCTCTGCCGACGATTTTGAAACTGTTGGCTGTTTCTTGGAGGACCAAGCTATGATGGAAGTGCCCAGAAACACCAAAAATCCAGAAGTTGATCTTCCAGTGTCAGGGCATCCAGCCCAGTCTGAGTCCGAGTAAGCTCTTAGACTTTGTAAATCTCCTTTCCTCAAACTAATACCAGCCCCTATACTACCTTTCAAGTATCTTAGAACTCTTTTTACTAGAATTATATGAGTATCAGTAGGAGCATTCATAAATTGAGAAACGTAATTAACTGCAAAACAGATGTCTGGTCTTGTTATAGTTAAGTATTGAAGACTGCCAACTATGGTCCTATATGCTGCTGGATCAGACAACACATTTCCAGCAGTAACTGACACTCTATTAGCCTTTGCTACAGGGGTTTTACAAGGATTATATTCCACCATATTTGCTTTCTTTAACAGATCCATAGTATACTTCTTTTGAGTCAATAATAAAGAGTCAGAATCACGGTTAGCTTCAATACCAAGAAAATAACTCAAAAGTCCTAAAACTTTCAAAGTAAACTTCGATTGCATAGCCTTTATTAACTCAGTCATCAACACATCACTTGATATAGTTGTAGTGAATCTTGCTTTTAAGCAACTAGTAAAAAACTTATCATGCTTTCTCCAGTTGATCCATCTAGGATTTGGTGCTGGAAAACCTTCTGTAAGTATTTCAGGAGCCGGTTCTTGAATATCACCATTTACATAACCATGTAAATCTTTTGAGATCAATATAAATTCAAACTGATCTTTCCACAACAAGTAATTTGTGGAATCTAGTTTTGTTGAGATGAAATTTGAGATGTTTGTAAAAGGAAGATTGAAACTATTTGATGTTGAAGAATCAATAAGAGAAGCTGTAGATGTTGTGTTCCAAACATTTGATCTTGTTGCCATACTTCTAGTAATTGGCATGAAAGATTACAAAATCTTGATTAAAAAAAAATCTTTGTGAATAAAGATCTAGAAAAGAAAGATGATGATTGATCTTCAGATACTTCAGAAAATTATTAACCAAAAGTATTGATCAAAATTGAATTTGAACAGATCTAGATATTATTTTGCAACGATGAATATTGAAAAATTATTTGTAGAAAAGATCAGAGAGTAGAAGAAAGAAGAGACGCAGAATAGAAATGATCTCCTCTTCTTGTGACTGATGATTTTAGAGTGTTGATTGTTGAAGTCATTGATTATGGAAGAAAAATTGATCGTTACTGTTTCTTGTAAAATGTTGTTGTGAAAATTGTGCTGAGCATTAACGACACCCTAGATCGAGAATGACTTAGTGTTTTCTCAAGAAAAAACTCATTGAATACGCCATTGATCAAGAATGACTTAGTGTTTCCCCATGAATGGCTCTGATACCATGATAAGATACAGAGAAAATGAAAATTTGTTTTGATATTAATGAATCTTGTTTTCATATCAGAGAGACAACCGACTTATATACCGATACAGTGGATCACAGCTGTACTCCATTATTGACTTAGTACACTAGTCAAGACTTGACCAAATTAACTTACAAGGACTCTCTAATACTAATATCCTTAATAAGGGTATACATAAAAAAATTATCTAGGAATTAGAATCATATCTATCTAGATGGACGATTAAAAATAAAAAATATATTTATATAATTTGGACGAAAAAAATATTATTAAATATTTCTATTTTTTTTTACTCCACGTAAGGAGCTTACCACCCAACTGCCTGAGCTTATCAAAATACCACCATAATTATTGCCCCAAGAAGATTAACAAGATCATTGAACCGGCATGTTCAGTCCATGAAATTTCATACTTAAATGACCCACTTTTTCTCCTTTAGGTCCTCGAGGATTTGTTACAACTTATATACGTTACCAATAAATATATATATATATATATATTGTTTTCGATTATTAAATTATTTTATTTAGTTAATATATATATATATATATATTATTTTCGATTATTAAATTATTGTATTTATTTATTTTTTCCTACAATAATAAATGGTTAAAAAGTAACTAAACGCTTATATAACTCGTGACAAAGGTCTACCAATAACATGAAAAGCTGATAAACTTGAAATCTCTCCCAGTGGATGAATAGTCCAAATGCATTGCATGGTGGTCTTGCCTCTCCTTTGCACACCATGATAGCAAAGTGTGAATATAAAAGATCATGGTAATAAATCTTACGACCACAACCTAATGTTCTCGTAACATAAAATTTAACATACAACCATAAAGCAATAAAGGAAGTAAAATATAAGTAAATTAACATAATTATTTATGTGGTTTAAATATGCCTATTCCATGGGATATTAAGGGAAGTTTTACTATGAAGTTTGGAAGAATTATACAGAAGATCGAGGCCGAACTGATCTCGATGAAAGTAGAAAAGTTCATACTTATTATATCAATAAACTCTCACTAAGCTTTATTATTCTCTATTTATTATAGTTTTTTCTTTTTTTTATAATTAATTGTTTTAATAACCCTTAAAATTTTATTTATGGCTATAGTCGACCATTAAAACTTAATACTTTTCAAATATATAAAAATCTTATAAATACTTTTCTAATATCTTAAGGGAATATTTCATCCAAATTTTTATTTTTTAATATTATTAATATTACGTAATGTACTATAATACCCCTATCTACTTTAATTATATTAGAAATATGATAAGTCTTCATAGACACTGCTCCCTTTCGTCTCTCTCACTTACTCTTTTCTCTATTCAGCAACCATTTTACTGGTTTTTCATGTAAGGTCATTTCTTTCACATATGTTAGCATGACGTTTCAGTGTTTAAGTGTGGGCTTTGTTTTAGTTTCAATACTGAACAATGTTGCTATTGTTGGGAAATAAAAGGAGGACGACACGTGTAAGACGATTAACGAAGGAGTCAGTGGTACTAAGAAGAATGAGAAGCACACAATCAAAGCCGTATCAAAGGATCGAAAAGGGACAGATGTGAAAGACTGAGTAAATCCCTGCATGTTTGACACATAAGATCGGAAAAGTAATATCACATTGATCGAAACAGATAGCATTAAATGCTTATTGAACGGGAAAGTAGGAGTAATGATGAATGAGGAACGGGAAAGTAAGAGTAATAATGAACGTGGAGCGGGAAAGTAAGACAATAATTACTTTTATCACACGCTTGACACATATGATCGGCACAAAGCTGATTCTCAAAGAACGAAGAGTACGTGTTAATCATACAAGGTAACGGACCAAAAAGCAAAAATCATGACCTGTCAACCGTATAATCATCCCGATCCAAAGATAATAAGGAGAACGAAAGAGGGTATCGGGACAAGAGGGACCCATTAGATAATCTATGAATAGAAGAGAGCATTCAACAGAGAAGGGGTCGGAAAATTGAAGCGAAGAAAAGGCTAAGGAAGAGTAATCATAGAAGAAGGAAAAAGATCATTAGGTATGTATACATTATATAAGATAGGATTTAAAAGTTTCACTATCATGATTAATCTTCTATACTCAAAAAGATTATGGATTTGAGACTGTAATTTGATCAGATTTATGATCTGTAAATAAATGGATTATTGAAATCTTTCTCATTAATTGATTTAAAAGAGGATTTTGTGTATCAAATTGTAAGTTAAAATCTTTTTGTTTACTGTTTTTTCATCAAATCATTGGTTGTTGATGCCAATGGGAATTTCGGCATAAACAATTTGGCGCTAGAAACAGGGACTGGGTTAAAGGATTTATCATACATGTTCATGAAAAATGGATTTATCTGTTATATATGTATTTCAAAGGTAAAGAAATTTAGTATAAAGAATTTGGTAGTTTTATGCAACATTTTGGCTTAATTTAACTTTAGTCAGCAAGTGATTTCTTTTGCATAATAACCTTTATGTGATATAAAAAATGGAAATTGTATGTCATTAAAAAGAAATACTTTTAAATTTGAATGGATCTGTTTAAATGTTTGATTTCCTATTATATGCGTTTTAAAAGATTCATGGTAAATAATACAAATTATTTTACTAAAAGCATAGATATATTTTTAGAAGATCAGAAAACTAGTTTCTGTCACTTTCTTTATTAAATAATCCGTTGAGAAATTATATGGCTAACTTTTAAAAGATCATTAGAATTCAAGGGAAAAAAAGAAATAATCAAGAAACAAAGAATCCATAAGAAATATGTCTCAAGAAGCAGGCTCTGGAAATCAAGACAGTAACGACAGGCAAAGTTACAGACAAAGGGAAGGAGAGAGTGAGCCAGAACCACAACAGAGTGATGTAGGAAATCATTCACCTATCCATGAATTAACACCAAATACCATATCTCAAAATCATTTGTCACATCATGAGAATTCAAGAAATGATGTAAATTATCTTCAAAATCTGATGAAAGAAATGAATGAAATAAGAAGAGAACAAAGGGCCAGTCATAATCAAATTGAATTATTAACCATAGAAAATCAAGCTTTGAAAAATGCGATTCAACGTGAGCAAAGACAGGCTGTAACAGGGTCACGAAGTCAAGAAGCAATTTCTGGAAGGCGTGCACCCAGAAATGAAAAGGAAAATCAAGATCAGAGAATGGTATTAGTAGGATCATCATCACGGGCTAGGAGGCAATGGAAAATCAAGAAATTCAACGTGCACAATGGTAAAAATGTATGGAAGCAATGGAGCAAATGAAAGAAGAGATAAAAGGATTAAAAAATAAAGAAGGGGGAAGAATCGAAGAGGTGTTGAAAGAAGCCAAGCGCACACCACTGGCTCAGCAGTTGACATGTGTTCCATTGCCAAGAGAGTAAAGTATCCTTGTATTTGAATGTTATGATGGTACGAAGGACCCGACATCACATTTAAAATATTATAATCGAGTGATGTCACGATGGGACGGACACGAAGCAATAATGTGCCGATGCTTCCCTTCAAGTTTGAAAGGTTCAACATTATTATGGTATGACAGATTGCCAGAAAGTTCCATTCAATGTTATTCAAATTAGTGAGGAAATTTCTCGAAGCTTACATGTACAACAAGCCCGTTGATTCGGGAGTAGACAGATTATATTCCTTTACATCGTGGCCAGAAGAAACGATTCGGTCATATACGGCCCGATGGCATACAGTTTGTCAAGCAATTGGAGATGTAGATTCAAGTACAACGATCAATCATTATAAGTGGGGAATCGTTGATCGGAGATGTCAACTTTTTATTGAAATTCATCGTAACAATCCTAAAACTGAGGGACAGCTCAGGGAAATAATAGAAACATGTGCAAGACTGCAAGATGTGCAAGAACAAGGTCCAAGAAGTAATTCACGAAATCAAAGAAACATGAAAAGGACAAATTCAATCGAAGTATCACCAGAACAAAAAAAGAAATTCCCTCATAAATCTGAACCAAGGGAATCAAAGCGCCCACGGCAAGGGGATAATAAAAATTTTGTTCAGCGATTTCAAGAAAGAGTGTTCACAAAACTCAATATCTCATATTCTGGATTATTCGAAATCATAAAAAATAAACCAGATTTTCAGTGGCCACCATCAAAAGGCAATCAGCCTGAGTTCACACAACGTTCGAAAGATTATTGTGAGTACCACTGTTATAAAGGGCACACAACAGATAATTGCATGAATTTTATTATGCTGGTACAAAAAATGATAGATGCAGGAGAGTTGAAAGAATATATTCAAAGGCCCGAACCAATAGCAAGATCCGACAAAGGCAAAGCAGTGCATATCCCATATAACGAACACACCATTAATATGATATCATTTTCAGAAAAAAGAGATACAGATATGAACGCTGCAATCAATAAAAAGTTGTGCAAGAGGATTCGAGATCATGAAATTTTTAAAGTATCAGGAAGGATAACGGAAGCTTGGGAAGACTGGATGGCATCCCCTTTAACTTTCTCAGCACGGGAAGTAAATCAAGAAATTGAGATGCACAATGATCCTTTGGTCCTTACATTGCTAATGTCAGGATGGAACGTTAGAAAAATTCTTTTGGATGGGGGAAGTTCCTTAAACGTGTTGTTTCATGACACATTTTGCAAAATGGGACTCACAAAAGATCAATTAATCCCGTCCCGATATGTTATTTATGGGTTCAATGGAATGTCTTCAAGACCTGAAGGAGATATTGATTTGCAAGTATCTGTTGGACCAATTAACATCTTAACAAGATTCAGTGTAGTAGATGCTCCATCCCCGTACAATGCAATAATCAGGAGACGATGGGTACACCAGCTGAAAGGTGTAATTTCCACTTATCATTAATATTTGCGGTTTCCAACACCGCAAGGAGAAATGGAGATCAAGGGAGATCAAGATGATGCGAAGTTTTGTATCATAGCGTAGGTAAGAATGCATGAAGAGCGGGAACAACAACAGCGTGAAAGGAAGAAAACCGTAAGATCGAAGCAAAGGAAGAGGAGATAAATCAATACTTGAAAAGAAACATCGAACAAAAAGCAACAAATGAATTAGGAGAAAGCAGTAAGAGTCAAGAAAATTTAACAAGTCAGCAGTTTGAAGGACCCTCATAGCAATTAAAGGGAACTCCAACTTCGATCGGGAATCCAAAACCAATTTTTACTTCTGTAGAAGAAACTAAAATTATAAATATTGGAACTTCATAATGGCCTAAACAAGTGCGAATTGGAACATTGATGAAAGAAGACATGGAGCAAAGTTTAATCAAGATACTTCGTGATTTTGTAGATATATTTGCATGGAAGATGGAAGATATGCCCGGGATAGATCCAAGTATTGTACAACATGAATTACAAATACGTCCCGATGCTATACCATTTCGACAACGGATACGAAAGGTTGCACCGGAGTATCACGATCCAGTCGAAAAAGAATTAGCAAAGCTTTTAAATGCAGGATTCATTCATGAAGTGCGATATCCAACGTGGATTTCTAATATGGTGATCGTTCCAAAAAAGAACGGTGGAGTAAGAGTCTGTGTAGACTTCACCAACTTAAATAAAGCATGTCCAAAAGATAGTTATCCACTTCCCAACATTGATCAGTTGGTAGATGCCGTAGAAGTCCATGAGGCATTATCTTTTATGGATGGTCAGTCGGGATACAACCAGATTGCACTTGCAGAAGCTGATCAAGAACACACAGCGTTCTTCACTCCCCGGGGGTTGTATTGCTATACCAGGATGTCGTTTGGATTACGAAACGCGGGAGCAACATATCAACGATTGGTTGATGCAATATTCAAACCTTGGATCGGACAAATACTAGAAGTTTATGTGGATGATATGTTGGTAAAAAGCAAATTATCTATCGACCATCTACAAGACCTCGCTGAAATTTTTGGTGCATTAAGAAAATACAAGATGAAAGTTAATCCGGAGAAGTGTACTTTTGGTGTTACTTCGGGACGTTTTTTGGGTTACTTGGTTACAAAAAATGGAATTGAAGTTGATCCAGCAAAGATTCAAGCAATAACAGATATGCCATCACCCGACAGTATTAAAAGTGTACAGAGTTAAATGGATGTTTGGCTGCTTTAAGCAGATTTATTGCCAGATCATCAGAACGTTGCAAACCCTTCTTTGATATACTCAAGAAGAAAAATAAATTTGAGTGGAACGATCGATGTGAACAAGCTTTCCAAAACATAAAAAAACATATAGCTACATTGCCAGCATTACAGAAACCGGAACCTGAAGAGATATTAACTTTGTATACAGCGGCAACGGAAGATGCAATCAGCACAGTGATGGTACGTACTAATGAGAAAATAGAAAAACCGATATATTATATCAGAAAAACCCTTAATTCGGCAGAAAGAAATTACACTAAAATCGAACAACTCATATTATCATTGGTCTTCGCCATTCAAAAGTTACGTACTTATTTTCTCACACATTATGTCTGTGTCCCGAGCAAGGCACCGTTACAATCAGTATTAAAGAATACAGGAAAAGTAGGAAGGATCGCCAAATGGAACGCCCAACTAGAACAATTCAACATCATTTATGAGTTGCAAACCGCACAAAAATCTCAAGTTTTAGCTGACTTCCTTGCGGATTTCCCGATTGGAGAAGAATATGAAATTCAAGGTCCGATAGCTGGAAAAAAAAAGAAGTTAACTTATTTAAAAACTTTTTCACTAAATTTTTTATCATATTAATAATTTATTTTTTATCTATGATTAAAAGATTACCATGATGCGAGGAAGAGGACCCACAAGATGAACTCAACAAACTCTCAAAGGTGGGAAGTCTTTGTTGATGGGTCCCGAAACAAGGAAGGAGCAGGAATTGGCATCGTGATTACTGCACCAATGGGAGGGCGAATGACACATTCATTTCGTCTTGAGTTTGAAGAACATACAAACAACATAGTAGAATATGAAGCTGTGGTTCATGCTCTAAAACTCATTATCGAATTAGGAGTCAGCAATGTTCGACTCACAAGTGATTCACAGTTGGTAATTCGACAGGTCGAATTAAAATATCAAACACTTGATGAAGATTTAACACAATATAAAAATCTTGTTCAAAGTTTAGCAAATCAAATCCCAAACATTATTTTTCGGCATCTATCCCGAGACAAAAACCGACATGCCGATGCACTGGCATTCATTTCCTCCATGGTAAACGATCCTAATATCACGGCAATAAAAGTCGTAAGAATATATGAACCATTTATCCAGATAAAAGAACTTCATAACATAGAAGGAGATGTGACAGAAGAAATTAATGATCCCGCAATACAAAATGCCCCATCTATGCCTCAACAAGTAGATGATCAACCAAGTGAACCAGATTGGAGGATTCAGATTCATCAATATCTACAAGATAACATATTGCCTTCCAATTCTAAAGAAGCAAGAAATTTTCAAATCAAATCAGATAATTACCAGCTTCGGGATGGAATTTTGTATCGTAAATCATTCCTCGGGCCATTATCCCGATGCCTATCACAAAAGGAAGGAATACGGATACTCAAAGAAATACATTATGGAGATGCGGGAAACCACAGTGGAAGGCGTTCACTCGCATTAAAAGCTAAAACCCAAGGCTATTATTGGATATCCATGCTTAAGGACTTAGAAAACATGGTACGAAGGTGTGAAGAATGCCAACGATTCGCAAAGAAAATCAAAGCACCTGCCACAGAGCTTAATTCTGTACTCAGTCCATGACCATTCACGAAATGGGGGGTAGATATTGTTGGTCCGTTAGTTGAAGGGACCAAAAAGAGAAAATATTTAATAGTGGCTACCGATTATTTCACCAAGTGGGTAGAAACTAAAGCATTAGCTCGGATCAGAGATTCCGATGTGTTCACATTTTTATTTGAAAATATCATCTGTAGATTTGGGATTCCAGCAGCCTTAGTTTCTGATAATGGACAGCAATTTCAAGGAAAGAACATTGATATGATATTTGAAGCATATAACATTCAGAAACACAAATCCACACCATTTTATCCCCAAAGTAATGGACAAGCTGAATCCACAAATAAAACAATTGCAATAAATCTGAAGAAAACATTGGATGGATATTACAAACGTTGGTGTGAACAGTTGCATAATACATTATGGGCGTATCGCACCACAAGAAAAAGTCCACTGGAGAGTCACCATTCCTTCTTACCTACGGGACAGAAGCAGTTATACCAACAAAAGTCATTCTACCAACAACTAGAACAGAAGCATGGGAGAAAAATCGAAATACAGATTTAATGTTACAAAAGTTGGATGATTTGGAAGAAAAAAGAGAGGTGGCACTCCAGAAAATGGAGAATTATCAAAGAAGGTTGGCACGGGATTACCACAAAAGGGTCAAGTCACGAAACTTTGTCCAAGGACAATATGTTTTACGACAAATCCCAGAATACCATCGGGGCAAAAGTGCTGGAAAGTTAGCACCAACCTGGGACGGTCCGTACGTAATACAAGCATCAGCGGGACAGGGATCATACTATCTTCGAAATATGCAAGGAGACATCTTACAACATCCATGGAATGCACAATACTTAAAGCTTTATTATCCATAATTAATAGCACAGCTATGGTGGCCAACACAGGTATCAAAGTCTTTATTCAATACTTTATCTAATAATAAAATTCTTTTTGAAGTTATACTTAAAATAAGAATCAATTCCAGGAACATCTTATTCTGGAAAACGTTACGATTGGCGACATAATCAAAATTCAAATCCAGGAACACCTTATTCTGGAAAACGCTACGATTGGCGACATAATCAAAATTCAAATCCAGGAACACCTTATTCTGGAAAACGCTACGATTGGCGACATAATCAAGATTCAATTACTCCAGGAACATCAAATTCTGGAAAGCGCTTACGATTAGCGATACAATCGTAATATCCACAAAGAGGTAAATGTCCTTATAGAATTTCAATAATTCAGAAATTCTAATAAAGAAGGAATACCTAATGTATGGTTATCATTTTCAGAGTACGTTCGGGACCAACCCTGTATCTTACCCTTGGCCCGGGTTTGTTTCGTATGTGTGGGATCTCGAATTACATGTTTTAAGGTATATATACTTCGATCCATTGTACTCATGAAATAATATGATTAACCTAAAGATTTCATAAATATCCTCTCTTATGCAGGGACAAGAATCGGGATACAAGAAAAAAACATCAAAAGATGAAGCTATGAGCATTAGAGCAAAGAACAAGTACAACTAGGCTTCGGAGTTGGACCGTCGGGACGGTTGAGGAGGAACCATCGAGACGGTAGCGCGACCATTCAAAACAGAAGGATCGGCTTGAGCACGATCCAAGGCAGAATTAAATGACATTGCAATTTTTGCCTTGGAATCTTGTCTCACCCAGATGATATAAGCATGCATGTAATCAATTTCTGATTGAAGATCTTTAATTTTTTGTTGATCATTTTCTACTTTTTTTTCCAGCATTTAATTCCTTTAATAGATCATCAGATCTTGATTGTACTTTTATAATTTCATGTTCACAAGCTTCCCGTTTCGAAGTATCAGCATTCAACTGAGATTGTAAATCCCGAAGCTTTATTACACTCAGAGCTACGTTCTTCTTTGAAGTCTTCAACTCTTCAGTAATATTTGTTATTGTATTATTTGCAATATTGAGTTCATCTCCTGCTACTGTTGCTCGTCCATTGGCTTCGTTGACCTTCTTTTCTAGCACTGAAAACCAGAATGAGTATCAGATAAACCATATAATACCTTCAATAAAACAAGCATGTAACTCAAGCATATACCTCTAGCTACAGACTTAAACTCTGCTTCTTTAAGGGTTAAAGTTTTCAGAGCTTCCTGATATTTGGATTCATCTCTATTACGTCTCCAAGTATTCAACTCAATACTATCGGAAAATTGTGTTAATTTCCCTTTAACCAGTTCCATATCCATATTTACTTCTCTTGCATGATTGTTCAACTGAGTCATCCTACGCTGGAACCTAAACAGGGATTCCAAGTCTCCCACTGATCCCATAAATGAATTTCAAAACTTCAAAAAAAAAAAAAATGGTGCGAACCTATAGGTTCGTACCCAAAATAAGTACGATCTAACCTATAGAGGTACGAACCCAAAATAAATATGAACTAAGAGGTAAGGAACGAACATTGATTCTGATTTTGAAGCTTTTGATTTTGATTCTCAAAATTTTGAAGTTGTTGTTGTTGTTGTTGAAATTTTTGTTGAAGATAGTTGTTTTGTTGCTTGAGATTTTCAATTTCTTGCTGCAAATCATCATTTCTGCGCTTCGCCTTTGTTGCTTCATTCTTGAGCATCAGCTCCATCATTGTGGCCCGAGCTTTATAAAACTTGTACGCTGCAAATATGCAATCGGTACCATATTTAAGCTGAGCAAGAGCTTGTTGCGGAAAAGAATATGATGGACCCTCTGCAACAGTCAGAACTTCATTTAAAGAAAAAGGAAGACTAAGTGGGTACGATTGATCGAAACACTCGTTTTCGAACCAAGCGTCCCGAGCATCCCCCAGTGGAACAACACCAAATGAAGTCCGCAGCCTAGCTATTGAAGAACTATCAGATTTCAATGGACCGTGACATGCGGAAGTATTCAGAAATCCTTTAGAAACAAACCACTGAAAGGATTCGTCTTCTTCACCAGCAAGAGTGATTCCTTCATTCACTTCAGAAAAGGACCATTGAGTAGAAGGTTCAGCATCCGGCATGTCAACATCGGCACTATCAGCATGAGTGGCAGATTGAACTAATGTCCCGATGGGTGCATTTGATTCATGAATAACTCCAGGAACATTTTCATCCACAAGGAGGCTCGGGACATTAGGGACATCTGTAGCTGAAGTACTAGGAGCTATGTTTTCAACATTCGCTTCTTCAGAAACTTTATTTCTCTTTTCTTCCACAACAACATCAACAACAACATTTTCTTTTTCAGTATTTTCTTCAACGGTAACAACTTCGTTCACTTCCTCCATATTTTCTTCTTCAATAGCAATATCATCTGCTTCTTCTTGAGGTAATCCAGTAAAAACTGTTATTGTACCACTACTTGAAGCAATTGGCTCTATGTCAAAGGTATAAGGAATGGGAGAAAGGGAATCATAAAGGCCGGTGGGAGCAGCGGTGGTAGGAACAGTTTCAGAAATAGATTGAGCTATTGAAGGATGCTCCGAAGAAAGAATTGGCTCCCCCACACTAACAGGAACATCATTGATGATAACGTGCTGTCCCGAAACTTCTGCTCGGACCGAACCTTCAACGTCCTGTCCCGCAGTAGCGATAAGAGCGGAACTGCTATTCCCCTCAACAAAGCAATCTCTAATTTCCCCTTCCTCTACTTCAGAAGGGTACAATGGTATTTTCAGTTTCTTCTTCTTCTTTTTCAGGGAAAACTACTTTTCGTTTTCCCTTACCTTCAATAACTTCTTCCTCAACTCTTTGCCTACCTTCAACGATCTGAATACCAAGACTTGGGCGAGGAGGAGGAACATCGGTTTGAAGTTCAGAATCGGGTTCAACCTGAAACACAAACATTTGTCCCGTAAGAAAAAATTCAATGGTAGTTCGGGACAATATTGAAATAAAGAATAATACGAACCTTATAATCAAACTTGATGTCATCAAAATTTAACCGCCAAGGACAAAAGCTTGGGAAACGTCAACGAAGTTCTTGAATTTCATCTTTGGAGATGTTACCGATCCAAGGACCTTTAATTACAATTGGAGTGCGATACCACTTATAGTCATGATCCTGACGAATTCTTTCTTTTGTGGGAAAATCAAGTTTGGTATGGGGAATAAATTTGATTTTGGGATCGTCGACCTCATGTAATAAGGGAAATCCCGAAAGACACTTGCGAACAGGGCTAACGCTCCACTTCACGAAATTCCTGTTAGTAATACAATCTCCGTATGTAGTATGAAAATTTTCAACGGTATAACTGTTATGTTCTGTAAAATCTGGAACGTAGCAAGTAAGATTAGTCCGCCCTTCACTTCGGAGGCTACAATCATCAAGGATACGCCACCAATTTCCATTGTATTGAGTAATGGATCGAGCAAGTCCATGAGGAGAATCACCACGAGTTGCAAGAACTTCATATTGAAAAGGATTTTCTTCTTCATATAATGGGAGACGAAGTCCGGCCTCTAAAGCACCAGCAGAAATTATTAAACTATTGGGAGAATAATTAAAGCTTTGCATCGCTCCTAAAGTTAGTACGTCAGTATTTTTGTCATATAATGAGACTTTAAATCCATCAAGATCATGTCTTCTATTAAAACTTCAACGTTCATCGACCGGTAACTATAAGTGGCATGAGCCCGCTTATTTCTGGGGGAAGGATTAGCGGCTATCGAAGCCTCAGGAGCTAGATTACGAACAGACCGAGACACAGCATATCTAGAAGAAGAACTCTTGAAGATCTTCCAGTTTCTTGGTGATCACCAGCAGCATTGGGGTTTATGGAAGACATAACTTTTTATCTAAAAAGAAAATTTCAAAGGATTAATGTGTGAAGGAATCATCATAGATCATAAAGAAACAATCATAGAAATCAAAAAACAATTATCAGTTCAATCATATCTGTTAAAAGCTAATCATGGTTAAATATTAAAGTAAGATACTGGAGGTAAAAATCCTCAACATACCTGGAGAAAGAAGATAAGCAATTACTTGATCAAAGGTAAAATAAATGTGATTGATGCTAAAAGCTCCTGAACAGTTGGGAGAACGAAAGTATTTGAAAATTTCAAGGAAGATAAAGAGCAGCAATTTTAAGAGGTAAAAACAGAAGTGGAAAAGACTGCATCGTATTTAAAGCGAAGAATAGAAACAGTCACAATTTGAAAATGCATTAATCAAGACAAAGATTTGATTTCCTCGAAAAAAGGTAACTGACACAAACGTGATAATAGAAGTTACTGCTTGCGAAAAGTTCGCATAACGTGTGAAAAAAAATAATGGTAAAACGGAAGGTAATAATTGTTCTTCTACTTTTTTCGAAACCTTGGATCGACCGTTAAAAGTTTTTGAAAAAAGAAGAATAAGGGGGCAAGTTGTTGAAAAATAAAAGGAGGACGACACGTGTAAGACGATTAACGAAGGAGTCAGTTGTACTAAGAAGAATGAGAAGCACACCATCAAAGCCGTATCAAAGGATCGAAAAAGGGACAGATGTAAAAGACTGAGTAAATCCCTGCATGTTTGACACATAAGATCGGGAAAGTAATATCACACTGATCGAAACAGATAGCATTAAATGCTTATTGAACGGGAAAGTAGGAGTAATGATGAATGAGGAACGGGAAAGTAAGAGTAATAATGAACGTGGAGCGGGAAAGTAAGACAATAATTACTTTTATCACACGCTTGACACATATGATCAGGACAAATCTGATTCTCAAAGAACGAAGAGTACGTGTTAATCATACAAGGTAACGGACCAAAAAGCTAAAAGCATGACCTGTCAACCGTACAATTATCCTGATCCAAAGATAATAAGGAGAACGAAAGAGGGTATCGGGACAAGAGGGACCCATTAGATAATCTATAAATAGAAGAGAGCATTCAACAGAGAAGTGGTTGGAAAATTGAAGCGAAGAAAAGGCTAAGGAAGAGTAATCAGAGAAGAAGGAAAAAGATCATTAGGTATGTTTACATTGTATAAGATAGGATTTAAAAGTTTCACTATCATGATTAATCTTTTATACTCAAAAAGATTATGGATTTGAGATTGTAATTTGATCAGATTTATGATCTGTAAATAAATGGATTATTGAAATATTTCTCATTAATTGATTTAAAAGAGGATTCTATGTATCAAATTGTAAGTAAAAATCTTTCTATTATTCTGTGTATCAAATTGTAAGTTAAAATCTTTCTGTTTACTGTTTTTTCATCAAATCATTGGTTGTTGATGCCAATGGGATTTTGGTATAAACAACTATTGTACAAAATGTTCGCAGAATAGCATAATACAGATAGAAGATAAAAATACTTCTTATCGAGCTCTTTCCTACAACAATCTCTACAGGTATTGGTTATAATAACATTCCCGATGAAGTTTTGAAAAAACAACTTAAAGGAGCCACAATAAATTTAGTCGTAGCTGTTTATGCTGAGTATTTGATAATTACTGGTTTTTCATATAAGGTTATTTCATTCACATATGTTAGCATGACGTTTGGTGTGAAAGGAATTACGAGCATTCTTCGACGCCAAGTGATGATACTGTTAAACGTGGAACTTCAAATCATGTTTGTCATTATGGTGTCATTATGAATTCTATTACTCAAGATGCATCAAGACTGGCTCAAAATGTATTGGACTGAGAGATGATTCAATTGGCCGTTCATACAATTTGATTTCCTATCTTTGTATATTTGGTGAGAACGATTTTCCAAGGATGCCCAGAAATGATGAGAATGTACTTTGGGTGTATGGAACACTATTAACGATGCCACTAGTTTTCTTCGTTCAACCAACTAGGATTCTCCACGTGTGTGTTTCAGCGGATATGGTGCTAATAAAATAGATTATGCCCGCTCACATTGTCTTCACTTGATCATGCTTGACACATATCCTGTGGATAAAGCAAGTCATGATTGCTCGTTTCTCTCCGCACTCCTCATGCTTGAGACGTGCTCTCCGTGCATTAAGTATTATCAGTTATGTAGAGCCAGCTGTCCTCCTTCATGTGTGTGTTTTATCCGGTACTCCAGACTTGAGATGATGTCATGTGTACGGCGGAGGTAATGTATTTACATAGATGTAGAATCACTTTTGATCCTAAGTTTACGAAAGAAGGGTGATTTAGGAGCTCTTTGATTTGTAGAAGGGCTCTAATATGAGGTAGGGTGACCCAAAAATGCGTTAAGGGGTGTCCTAGGGGTTCCAATCTCATATGTTAAATGTTCATATTACCCTTCTGTCAATTAAAAAGTCTAATTTGCCCTTCAATCAATTAAAACCTAAACCTAAACAAAACCTTTCCAAACTCTCATATCTTAACTTCTCCATCAGTTTCTCAACCGTAAACCCAATTTCTCCATCGAAATTCATCGTCGATTCAAAAAATTCTTCGTCGATTAAACTCCAGAAATCGTGATGAAGAATCATACTAAAGGTGTAGAAGGTAGTAGTGATGCCAACCAAAATCAAACTTTGCAACCTAATCAAGAGATTGAAGAACAAATTGGTGGTGACAATCAAAATCAAACTCCAAAACAAACAATGGTGTATCTAAGGTATTGAACAAAATCCATGTTATTTTTAGAACCCAAAAGTAATTGATTGGCATGTTTGATTGATGTTTTTGTTAAAAAAAATTGGTTACAGAAGAATTTACGGTTGGGTTCGATTGGAAAACCTAAACATAACTGGTTTGTTCTTCATTTTACGTTGAGTTTTCTTCAAAACCCAACCGTAAAACAATAGGTAGGAGATGAAGAGAAAATTTTACGGTTGGGTTCGATTTTGAACCCAACCATAAAAAATTGCGTAATTTTTTTTGAATTTACGGTTGGATTTTTCTCAAACCCAACCGTAAACAAATTTGCACCAATTTTTGAACTTGAATTTTACGGTTGGGTTTGTTTCATTTTTCCAACCGTAATTTTTTTTGTGTATGTAAATTTTTTTTGTTGTGGATTATTTACGGTTGGGTTCGATTGGAAAACCCAACCGTAAATGCTTCTGCTTAGTTAAAATTTTACGGTTGGGTTGGAGTGTCAATTCCTAACCGTAAATTCTCCTGTGTAGGTGATGTTTATTATTTACGGTTGAGTTCTATACGTGAAACTCAACCGTAAAAAGTTCTGAATTTTCAAATTGAAGTTGTTTGAGTTGAATTTCTTGGAAATTATCTAACTTGTATTGCTTGTATGTTGTAGGAAACATAAGAAGAATAAGGGTAATAATTTAACACCTATTTCTCACACTCCAACCCCTCGCCACGGAGTTCATTTAAGGGTAGCTAATAAGGGCTTGAGAAAGAGCCATAAGACGACTTTTGAGGTAAGGGGAGGTAGTTCTCCTCAACTTGCACAAGAGGAATATAATATTTTCCAAGACTTGGAAGATCTAACTGTGTTCAGTAGAGGTGCTATTTTGATTAGATAACCACCACAGGAGCAACAATGTGAGGAAGAAGAGACGGACAGAGAACAATTTGTCCCTCAAGGCAAAGGTAAAGAAATTGTTGTTGGTTCTACTGAACCAAGACTGAAGGAAAAAAAAGCCAAAGAAGAAGCCACAACCGAAAGGGAAGCATATCCCCAAAGGCAAAGAAGTGTTGTGGCCTAAGAAGAGGAATGGGAGACCTTGGGGTGAGGCCCCAGACAGGTCTGCTATATTATTTGGTTATCCTCATTCATGGGCTGCCAAAGTTGCTGAGACGAGGGTATTAATCTAAAAACTTCTCTTGTTTTGTTAAGTTTCCGTTTGTTTAACTTCAAGTTAAAAAAATTTGTTTTTATTCTTTGTAGGATCATACACAGGCGATCAAGAAATTGGTTCGTCAAAGGGCTCAACATTGGCCCTTAGCTGAAGAATGTATGGCCGTCCAAGTTCTTGTAAATGGTACCGGGTTAGCTTCCGAAATTACCAATTCGATGTTGGAGTATGACAGTGTCACCTGCACAGCATTCAGGGAACGTTATTGGCCTGAAACCGATACGTTTCATCTCCCATTCGGCGAGATGACAGTAACGCCGGATGATGTCCAGTCAATTCTTGGCTTAACAGTTGAAGGTAAATCTGTGTATGAAGATTTTGACAACAACATGTCATGGAGTGATCTTTGTGTCCTTGTCAAAGATACACTTGAATGGGAGAAGAGAGAATCCGAATCAGAGTTTAAATTGGCTTGTGGAGATAAACCGGGGGCAGCAACGAAGAAAGGTCTAGGTATGACCAAGAAGATCTTGTTGCGTAGTCTCAGGGAGAAGTTTGGAGGAACCCGGCAGTTGGAAAAAGATGGGGTCGTCATAGATGTAACCAGATCTATGCGAACATCCAGAGCGTATCTCCTGTATATGCTCGGCACCATCTTCTTTGCTGACAACTCAGGAAACGGGGTCAACGCTCACTTTCTACAGTGGTTGACGGATGATCTCCAGGAGACGCATGAGTACTCATGGGGAACTTCCAGCCTAGCTTACCTACTTGCTAACCTTAGAAAAGCTTCGAGGGTTAGGGGAACTGAGATTTCCGGGAATACGGGTTTCTTCAGGTAATTTTCTTGTTGGAATTTCAATGTTTAAATTCAAATTTTTTTTACGCATTATCTTATATTAATATTTATTATATTCATAGGCATGAGTCTATGATCACTTTCCGAGCCTGGCTCCTAAAACGAAGTCGAGCGGTGATGGTACTGGACCTACAGGAAAGAAATTCATCTTCACCAGTACTCATGCAAGGCATAAAGAAGTGCAGATAGCAAAGATGAGAAGTGAAATTGATGCTTTCACCGTTGAAGATGTTGTTTTTGATCCTTATGTGAAGATTAACATAGATGATGATGATGGAGATGTTGAAGATTTACGTCAATTCTCGGACGTGGCAGGTTACAACGGGCCTCTGTACCATCCGTTTGGGTTCGTGATGTGCAACCCCCGTCGAACTCTCCGCCAATGTGGCTATGTCCAAACCAAGGTAATACACGAAGCCTTTAAATTGTGTGTGAATGGCTCGATGATCGAAGGCCCAAGTATCCTGGTCAACTACAACCCAACGCCTTCGGTCGCGGTTTGGAACAACCGCTATCAACCGGATTACCAAATCCAAATGCAGGAGGTAATTCATCTCCGGGCACAAAAAAGGCTGCAGAAGATTACTTGGATTGGTATCGTCATTTTGGTCATCCAAATGTCATTAACATTGATCCAGAAACTATGAAAATACTTCAAAGGGGTGAAGGAAACAACACAGAAGATGGTTTTTGGAAGAAAGCATATTTTAATTTGGTACGTAAATTACTTTTGTTATTAATGTTTTAAAGAGGAGTAGAGCCGGTACAAGAGATGCGACTATTAGCCGAAGAGAGCCGCAACCTAGTGATGAAGAGACACATGATGAAGCCGAGGATGTGCACCGTGGTGCTCGTACTCGTGGCGGTCGTGCTGGTGCTCGTACTCGTGGCGGTGGTGTTGCTCCTCGTACTCGTTGTCCTAAGAGCAAAAAAAGAGCTCGTCAAACACATCGACAATCCCATCCTCCTTCTCCCTAACTCTATGTTTATTATAACAACTGCGTCAAACTAAGAGTTTTTTTTTTTGTGAGTGTATTATATACATTATATAACACAAGTTAGAATGTATGAGAAAGTTTTTATCTTTAATTTGTCTAGCTCATGTTTTATTTACAAAAATTTCAATTTGGAAACCAACCAAAGGAAAAATCAAGTCAAAAAACAAAAAAAAAATCATATTTACCCAACCGTAAAACTGTAAATAGGAAAAAATGACAGTTTTATGGTTGGGTTATTGAGTCAAAACCCAACCGTAAAACTGACGTTTTTTTCATGCCATACTTACGGTTGGTTTTCCACCCAAAACCCAACCGTAGATATGAATACCAATTTTACGGTTGGGTTTTGGCTGGATCATTCAAAATTGGATTCTAGTACTTGTGTTGTTTTCAATTTTTCTTTGTTTGAATGACCCAATTTACCTTCAATCTAGTTAAAATGATTGAATAAGTTTAAAAATTTGATTTTTAATCCCAAATTTTACCTTAAACTCAATGCTCCAAATATCAATTTTACGGTTGGGTTTTCAGCCAAAACCCAACTGTAAATTCTCCTGGATCATTCAAAATTGGATTCTAGTACTTGTGTTGTTTTTGGTTTTTCTTTGTTCAAATGACCCAATTTACCTTCAATCTAGTTAAAATGATTGAATAAGTTTAAAAATTTGATTCTTAAACCCCAATTTACCTTAAACTCAATGCTCCAAAAGATGTTTTACGATTGGGTTGGGAAGCCTAAACCCAACCATAAATTTTGGATGGAATTGTAAACTAAAATTGGTTTTTACGGTTGAGTTTTTTTTTGGCAAATACCAATCGTAAATCATCTCGGATAAGAATTTTTTTAAAGATTTTTTGCGGTTGGGTCCGATGCTAAAACCCAACCGTCAAACTGTTACGATTTGGTGTTCATCCATTGTTCTTTTGTTTACGGTTGGGTTGGGAAGAACAACCAACCGTAAATAGCCTTTACGGTTGGGTTCGACATGAAAACCCAACCGTAAAATTCTGTGAATCAAAAATAAATCATCTTTTTGTCCGTAATTTCATCCAATTTGAGCCATTAAAAGACTAAGAGTTTAAGTTAGATGTATCCCAGTTATGCTCTGGTTGATTGAATCAAAATCTAGGGTTTTTAAAAAAACCCTACAAAATTATCTTACATTTCTTCTAATTTTTCTTCCCACCAAACCAAAAAGAAAAAAATTTGAATTGATTTGATTAAGTTTAAGATTATTTTTGATTAATCATGATTAGCTTAATCTATTAGCTAATTAGTTTTACTAACTAATCAGGGGTATTTTTAGCCATTATGAAAATATGATGGATAAAGGATTTTTGAATTTTACTTCAAATGTCTCTATTTTGTCTTATTATGGGAACCCCTCTACAAATGTGGAAGCCCCTAAATCACCCTTCTTACGAAAACCCAGCTCCATTTCCACCAAAATACCATCTTAGATTTCCCATACCTCTGCCATGTTCTTATGGTTCTTGATTATATGCTTAGCATAGTAAGCAAGAAAAAGCCCCATCATATCCACGAATGATGCCTCCAACACCTGCAAAAGTTAGACCATTAGATGCGCCATTAAGCATGTCACATTTGTTACTATATATATGTATATCAATGAATATAAAATATGACGGTTTAAAGACACAGACATTGTGTTGTTATGTAATCGTCCGTAGTAGCACGATTCTTATCATGGCCATTATAACCGTTTTGTCTTCGTCATTCCAATTTTATCAGCCGTTGTTATAATGAAACAAACCGATAACTAAGGACCTGATTTTTAACACTTTGAGATAATAGGATAAAAAAGTATTCCCTTTATTTTAACAAAGTGTTACTATCGCTTTTTCATTTTAACCTAAAAATAGGTCAAAATAAAAAAATGATAATAATAATTTTGCTAAAACAAAAATAATATAATTTAACTAAACAAATATCCGTGAGAGATTGATCAAAGGTTGATCTCACAGGTTATCCCACAAGTGACAAGCTCCTAAGATCCCCCGCCCCACCTCCTGGGCCACCAAAAGGAGACTGGTTTATGAGTTGGGTGAGGCGGGTCCTGCTAGGTTATTTCTTACGGGATAAACTGCTGGACCCAACCCACGATCAATCTAGAGTTTTCCCCGAACAAATGAGAATGTGAGGTTAACACTCTTAACGCACACCTTTGGTCTCGACAGGAAGTGGATCCATGTTGTTCACATATAATATCAAATCGTATTAAAAAGCAAAACGGACACACTATTCTTTGCCGGTTTAAAGTGATCACTTTTCCTTACAGAGGAGCACGGAAATGTTATATCCCCAACAAATTTTCATCAAATTTTCACCCATGACGTGTTATGAAGATACTGATCCCTGACGATTTAGTTGGGACACACTGCAGGTCCTATAGGTTCATCATTTCCGGATGAAGGATTTAAATTAGTGTCAGGTCCTGGGGGAAGAAATTTGATGAAAAAAAATGGGGATATGAGCGGAGCATGGGTCTGCATCATAAACCATGTGCATTACTGGAGAACCTTTTTGTTGTTGGATTATTCTTCTGACTATAAAAAAGAAGTCTGATATAGGGGCTCCAAACCTAATTGAGGGGCTCCCAGTTGAGCCGAGGTGATCCAATTTGACGATAAGGGATGTCCTAGGGGTTTTGTTAAATGACGATTTTACCCTTATACCAATTAAAACCTAAACTCTTTTAACAAAATTCATAACTTTTAAAAACTAAAACCAAAGAAAACCTCTCAAAACCCAACCGTAATCTCCCTCGATTCATCGCCGATTCGCAAAATTCATCGATGATTAAACTCAACTCAACAATTCGAGATGAAGAAGCATACTAAAGGCGTTAAAGGTAGTAGTGATGGCAATCAACCCTGCTCCTTTCAACCTAATCAAGAGATTCAACAAGAAATCGATAGTGACAAGCAAATCAAGCACCGAAAAGTCCAACAATGGTGTATCTAAGGTATTGTAGAAAACCCATGTATTCTTAGAACTTGTAATTGATTTATCCACAACTGTTTGATCATGATTTTGTGGAAAAAATGTTGCACAAAGTTGATATTACGGTTGGGTCTGTGTCAAAACCCAACCGTAATATTTCATGTTCTTGAGTATTACGGTTGGGTTATTTTCAATACCCAACCGTAAATCAAAGGGAAGAAGATGAATAGTTCAGGATATTACGGTTGGGTTTTAAAAGATAACCCAACCGTAAATAATTTGCGCCAATTTTTAAAAACAACTTACGGTTGGGTTTGGAGAAAATCCCAACCTTAACAATAGCGTCCATAAAAATTTGGTTTGAGTATTACGGTTGGGTTTTAAGGAAAACCCAACCGTAAAAATAATGTGCACATCAGGCTACATGTGTATTACGGTTGGGTTTTTTCTTAAAACCTAACCGTAACATATGAACAACATTTTGTACTAAAAGTTTACGGTTGGATTTTGAGGAAAACCCAACCGTAAGAATGATGTGCAAATCAGCTACATGTGAGTTACGGTTGGGTTTTAAGCCACAACCCAACCGTAAATTCTATTTTGAGGAAAGTTTTGGGTCGGTTTTGATTTTTTTTGGGTTTACAAATAGAGCCGTTCAAACCTTGTACGACCCATTTTTCAAAATAGCCGTTACACTTCTGGTTTATAAGTGAAATAGTTGAGTACATATCCAACCCATCCTTTTTTTTAAAAAGTTAAACCTTTATGTTACAACAATCATCTCTAACAAAACTAGTACTCTAACATAGTGGAATATGGGTCAACCTGGGATTAAAAATCCAGATTTTTCTTTGGATGAAGATTTATGTATTTGCCGCAACTATGTATTCTGTTTTCCAAAAAGAGGAGAAGAAAGAAGGCAAAGTGGTATAACGAGTCCGAGTTATTGGCAAACAATCCATGGAAACTTTTTTGTTCTGAAACCGGCAACCCTTATAACCGTGATCACGTCAAGTTGATTTGTCGATATAACACTATACACCGATACGTAGAAGAATTTATGGCATTAGTTCGTATTATTGGTCAACTACGACTTAGGGGTGAAACCGAAGATGAGGTGTTACAGAGATCTCTTGAGGAATGGAGGAGATGGAAAATATGGCCCTTTTTATACCTACCTCATTATCATATCCTAAAGGACTTTTTGCTCACTCGCAAACTATTTATTAGTTCTTTTGTAATGCCATTTGGGTTTGTTAGTGGTAATTTTAATTGTATCCCAGGTTACTTTAATGATTTCATGGGTTGTAATGTGGTCAAAAATTTGATGTTTACATAAATTTTTTGTTTTGAACCCAATTTTGAGTGAACTGAAATTCCAAAAAAGGTTAACAAAAATATTTACGGTTGGGTTTTGAATGCAAACCCAACCGTAAACCTTCCAGATTAAAATTCACCCAGGTTTACGGTTGGGTTTGGACTCAAAACCCAACCGTAAACGTGACAGCTGTACGGTTGGTTTTGGAGTCATAACCCAACCGTAAAACTGGGGGGAAAACCCTGGAAGGTTTACGGTTGGGCTTGCACTCAGTACCCAACCGTAAAATTGTTTTTTAATTACGTACTGACTGGTTTACGGTTGGGTTTCCACTGAAAACCCAACCGTAAACCTGGGTGAATTTTGTACTGACACATGTGATACTCCAATTTTTTCATTTCCAAAAAAAATATATTAATATTATGATTCCTCCAACATACATATGATATTGTTACTACGAATATTAAATGCCTTCCAGGTTTACTATATTATCATTCCGACTCCGAGTCAGAAACAAATGATATGAATTGAAAGGTCGGGGAGGGTTTTAATGCCTTCCAGAGTTCAAAATTGTGCTTGAACCGGTGACACCAAGACTTGGCGATATCACCATCGTATCCATCCTGTAAAGGGGGTAATGGACTTCCTTCTTTCAACTTGAGACCGACATAATGGCAGTTCTGCACCAGCCCAATCACACATCTTCTATTAGCCAATTGTTCGACAAATGTTGATCTTGTTGGAGCAAATGTAAAACAATATCCATTTGAGATATAATGTATGACGCAATTGAAAGCGTTGGCGAGGATTTGCCCACATATTGGCATGCTCATCCAATACTCGCTAGTGCAATTCTTGTTGCCTATTAAACGCCTTTCGAGAGCGATGAACTCCTCGTTTAACAACGAATCTTCATCTCTATATGCACACATCATTGGCTTGTATAAATCCGGGTAAGAGCATAGTTCAACCACTGACTTATGTCTTACATAAGTTACTTCGTCCATACCCAACCCTGATGCTCCGCTAAATGGTCCAACTTGTTCGATGAATACATGTTATCCACAATTACTATCACCGACAACATCGTCGGTGGCCTTTATGTATGGACGAAAAAAAGCCGGAAACGATGACATATAATTTTCATAAATAATGTGCTCGGTTCTGACGATTTTGCCATTCTCAATTCTTGAAAAGTTAGATGGAAATTGCATCAATCCTCTTGCAATCCGGATCGTATATGGCTCTTCAACCACTAATGTATTGCCTTTAAGTTTTTCTTTTCTTTTTTCTAATTCTTTCATACTAACTCTTTTTTTTCTTCTTGCTAATTCCTTCATACTTACTCTTCTTGAGTTTGGGTGTGGAGGAACTTTTCCCTTGGCACCAAGTTCAATTGTTGAACTTTCTTGAGTGGGAACCGCGGGAACTTTTCCTTTAATATCTACTACATTTGGTCCCCCTTGTTCCGTTTGACTTATTTTTCGTTGAGCATCATCCTCCTTCTCATCCTCTGCTTCATATTCCTTTTGCAAATGCTCAAATGCACAAGGGTTTCCCTAGCTTTGATTCTTCATGCAATTCCCTAGCTTTTTTGCATCCCACGGCCCTCGATTCTTTGGTAGAAGGCCTACCTTTTCTCTTCCCTCTAATTGGTTCCTTGACAGCGTACCTTGTGTGCGTAAACACGAAGTAACTCAACTTCATCAACCAAATTTGCCTTTACGCCTTATTTAATGTATCGTATTTCTTGTCTAAATCCTTTCCAACGTGGGTGTCGGCAAACGATGCACCAAAATTTTGCTCGACGATGGGTTCATCGAAAGACAATTGTTGCCAAAAAGGATCAATATCTTGAATTGGGATCACACCGTCTTCTTCGTACTTGGGCATCATATGCCGGCAGGGAAGTCCCAAACTTGACATGTTAGGACAAAAACACTCTTCTTCTCCGTGTAAGTTGCTCAATCTATAGTGTTTTACTTCATATATTATCTTCTCAATAGCACAATGCGACACCTTATAAAAAATACTTTGGAGCAATGGTTCGTCTTTATAGCTGACGTGTTTTCTAGAAAGGCTTTTTTCAAAAGATTCCTTAACTCCGTCAAGTTCACGGAAAAAATAATCGTGCATCGCTTCGAAGACCGTAACAAACCCACCATCAGAATTATGAAGCTTCTTCTTCATTCTGTTGTGAGATGACTCCACGGTACTTGTAGCTTGGTTGTCAAAGTGCCTATATTGGTTTGTGAACGCCGCTACAAACTTCTCTTTGTGGGGATTCAACCAATGCTCCATCAAATAGTTCACAACTTTTGGATAATTACTCCAATGCAAGCATAACATACGAACATTTTCTTCATAATCTTCCTTGGTGATAGACCATGTCAAAGCTTCCCATTCAGTTTGGAAACTAGCCCATTTTAGTTCCGCCAACTTGTTGTCCTCCTCGAATTTTTCTTTGGCCGTTTCTTGTTCTGAAACCGGCAATTTTTTAATTCTCTCCATCTCACTTTTCTTTGTTGGCCGAATAATAGTTTTTCACTTGGTTTGAATATTGTTCCACAAGTGGAACGTGCAAAGAAGATGATGAGCATCTGGGAATACCCTTGCAATGACATTCATCAAGCCTTGTTCTTTGTCGGTGATAATTACCTTAGGGGTATATCCTTCAACGTAGAATAATTTAATTTGTTCCAAAGTCCACACATAGCTTTCTTCGAGCTCGTTTCTCAAGAAGCAAAAGGCAACACTAAACGGGGACTTGGTAGAAGTTTGCCCTACAACATTCAAAACCGGGAGCTCATACTTGTTAGTTTTGTAGGTGCAATCCATCATAAGCACTTGATGGGAGCGCCGTGCTAACTTTATAAACTCGGGATGAGCCAATATAATATGCTTAATTTCTTTATTCTCATCTTCTTCGTGAAACATGGTGTAGTTTTTCGTCTCCCCCAAGTACAAAAGTTGTTGGATCGGGTCCCTTTCTTCCCATTTCTCACGCTTCAACTTGGCTTTGGCGTTGTAGATTGTCTCCAACGTAGACACATTATTTGAGTTTATTTTCTTCAAGTGCCCGAGTATATCACTGGGTTTCAAACGCTTATCCGTCATATAGTCTACGATGAGCTTTTCTTCCTTGGTAAGTCGGGCCATAGAAGGATGCGTTAACAAAGTCTCTGGTGGTAGGTGGTTGTGACGACCGCATACAACCGTAGACAATAACCACTTATTCTCGTTGTTCTTACGAAATTGAAGCTTGAAAGGAAATCCCGTCTTCTTAGTGTAAGTTTTTCGTTTGATCTTCGTCTTTGGTACATACTCAGTACCCTTCTTTGCATGTCTTGTGTATTGTCCACTACACTCACAAACCATTTGAAAGCGGTTGTGTTTTTGTTGGTTGTTACAAACAATCACACACATGATGATTTCCCATGTTCTGTAGCCCACTTCTTTGCATCATCTTTTTTATCCCATGTCTACATGGTACAAGAACAGAAAGTTAGGAGAAAAAAATGGTATTATGACAATTGTCGAAAGGGATTAACAACTTAAATATAACCTACCAGGTCGTTCAAATAGTGATCCGTAGTATCTATAGTTTCAATATCATTTGGAGGAGGCTGATCATACATTGGTTGAGGTACAGCCGCGAGCTGAACAATAGAGATCAAGGCCAAGCGTCAGATAAAACACTAAAACCAATAAGTTTACGGTTGGGTTACAAGCGTCAGACCCAACCGTATAATCCACGGACCCAACCGTAATACAACAAAAAAAAGCCAAACCAATGTTACGGTTAGGTTAAAGAGTAAAACCCAACCGTAACAAGTGCAGTAAATACCCATGCACGTAATAAGTTACGGTTGGGTTTGTGGTAACCACCCAACCGTAAAACTGTGAAACTCTACTTTTCAGAAACACAAATGTATAGTTACGGTTGAGTTTCTCAAGAAAACCAAACCGTAACCATGATGGTGTAACAAAAAAAAAACCACTATTATGCACCTCATTTCCTTAAATATCAGCAAAAAATGAAAAAGAGTTTAAGTTAGAATGATACCTGACTATTCTCAGCAGTTGAATCTTCACTTTGACGACTACTTTCTCCATTTGGTTTAGTTTCAGCATCACAACTTACACTTAAAACCTCTCTACCATCCAAATAATCATACATAGTTGGGTCTCCCTCAATGGGTATGTAGAATTTAGTTTGGCAATCATACAAGGATTCACCCTCCACAAATTTGCCACTAGAATCACTCATTTTGGGTTTTTCAAAATTTTGGGTTAAAACTCTCTTATATCTCTTCCACTTTTCCCACCAACATAAAACAAATACAAGACTGATTTAAGCATAAAAAATGAAGAATATAGGAAATGAAGATGATCATTTACGGTTGGGTTTCAAGAAATCACCCAACCTTAACTACATTTCCACTAAAAAATTTATGTTTACGGTTGGGTCCGATAATTAAACCCAACCGTAATATAATTTACAATAAAATAACATATTTGTTACGGTTAGGTTGCATTACAAAGCCCAACCGTAAATGATCATCCCACTTAAACTAACATTAAAATTTACGGTTGCTTTCTAAGCCAAAACCCAACCGTAATATAACTTTACAAAAACCACAAATTTTTTATGGTTGGGTTTCATTACAAAATCCAACCGTAAATTATCCCTGAATAGTGACAAAAAAAATACAATTCCAACGGTTTTTTTTTTTTGAAAATCTAGCCGTTGGGAATTTTTTCCCTATAAAAGGAAACCTTTCCTTTTCACTTTCTCATTATTCTCTATCCCTTTCATTCTCATTATAATTCTAGACTTTCCAACTCATTCTCACCATACCCTTTCAACCATTAAAAATGGTTCGATACACGAATGATGAAGATGTTGCAATTGTTCGAGGGTGGGTTACGATGATAGACCACGCTTACGAGAGAGCCTTCTATAACAACAATAGAAACGTTGTTATAGCTGAAAATTGGATGGATTGTCATGAGGACGATTCTTGGTGGGAGCGTGTGTTTGAAATGTTTGTGGCATTACACGGGAATAGATATCGGAGGACGTGCAGTACCATCAAGGGACGCTTTGAGGCGTTGTATAAAGAAATTGAAAACCTAAAACTGGAAATGAAAATGAGAGTTGAAGCATTTCCCGACGAAACCAATGTGGAAAGAGTAAGTGTGTCAATTAATAAATCGTTCTTTAAAAAATATTTAAAATAATGAAACTTATAATTGATTTATTTTTTTTAGCATGCCATGGCTAGGGCGCAGTATAAAATCAAATATGGGAAGGAGTTCAAGCATACAGATTGATATCGTATCTTGGAACAAAGTTTTTATCTTGAGTTTCGCCGTTATGATTAAGTGTTTAAGTGTAATCATCTAATGATCTACTGTATTTCGTTTCCTTTAGTTCTTCCTTTAATGTTAAAAATAAGGTTTTTAACAACTCTGGTATTTGATAAGAAAATGAACTAAACCCAAGCATAACTAATTTTGTCTTAAAAACTGCTTTTACGGTTGGCTTCCATGACTCAACCCAACCGTAACTACAATTCATACTACAAACATTCATATTTACGGTTGGGTTCGATTACTAAACCCAACCGTAACAAAAATTGTACAAACAACGACTAGATTACGGTTGGGTTTTAAGGCAAAACCCAACCGTAACAATATGGTAAAATATACACTAATACTAACACTAGAAGTTACGGTTGGGTTAGGTGAGCCTTTCCAACCGTAACTACATTTCACTCTAAAAATCATTTTAGGGTTGGGTTCGATTACTAAACCCAACCGTAAATAAATTGTAGAAACACCACAACTAGATTACGGTTGGGTTTCACCTCAAAACCCAACCGTAAATTCTGCGGGATTCTCAAAATGTCTGAATTTCCGTCTCCTTAAAGTACACAATTCCAACGGATTTTTTGTTTCAAAAATCTAGCCGTTGGTTCCTTTTTCCCTATAAAAGGAAACCTTTACTTGTCACTTTCTCATTATTCTCTATCCCTTTCATTCTCATTATAATTCTAGACTTTCTCATTATTCTCACCATACCCTTTCAACCACTAAAAATTGTAAACACATACACGAATGATGAAGATGTTGCAATTGTTCGAGCGTGGTATACGATGCTAGAGCATGCTTACGATAGAGCCTTCTATAACAACAATAACAACGTTGTTTCACAACAAAATTGGTATGAGGGTCAAGATACCGAAGAATGGTGGAAGCGGGTATTTCGAATGTTTGTAGCATTAGAGGGGAATGTAAATCATAGGCCGTGGAGAGCCATCAAGAGACGGTTAGAGACGTTGTATCGACAAATGAACAACTTAAAACTGGAAAAGCAAATGAGATTCGAAGAAAATCCCTACGAGAACGGTGTGGAAAGAGTAAGTTTGTCGATTAATAAATCGTTAATTAAAAAGAGATTTCAAAAAACTCAAACTAATAATTGATTTGTTTTTTTCAGCATGTGTTGTCTATGGAGCAGTATAGAATCAAATATGGGGAGGAGTTCAAGCATACAGATTGCTACCGTATTATGGAAACAAGTCGGATGTTTGATTATCGCCATTATCTTTAAGTGTTTAAGTGTAATCATCCAATGGTCTATTGTATTTCGTTTCCTTTGTTTTTTTCCTTTAATGTACTACTTTAAATCTATTACAATAGAACGAATAAGTTACAAAGTTGTGTTTTAAAACTAATTTGGAGTATATTGAAAATCAAAAAACAGTTAACAGGACCATTTACGGTTGGGTCCGATTACTAAACCCAACCGTAATAAATTTTGTACAAACACCACAACTTGTCTACGGTTGGGTTTTAAGGCAAAACCTAACCGTAATTCTGTGTTGAAATTGAAACAAAAATTAACAGAATATGTTACAGTTGGGTTATAAGCCAAACCCAACCGTAAGTTCTACTGGCTACGGTTGGGTTTTAAGGCAAAACCCAACCGTAATTATGTGTTGAAATTGGAACAAATATTAACAGAATTGTTACGGTTGGGTTATAAGCCAAAACCCAACCGTAAATTCTACTGGATAACACAAATTTGGTTATCTAATTTGTGTGTTTTTCGTTTTTCTTTGTTTCAAACACCCAATTTTCCTTCAATCTAGTAAAAATGATTGAATTATTTCAAAATTTTGATTTTTAAAACTCAAATTTAACAAAAAAAATCAATTCTCAGAAGGATGAGTTATGGTTGGTTTTTCCTTTAAAACCCAACCGTAACTATGGGAAAAATGGTGTTCATCATTTTCTTCTACTTACGGTTGGGTATGGTTTAAAACCCAACCGTAACTTTGCACAAAACATGGTGTTCATCATTGTTCTTTGATTTACGGTTGGGTTTTGTTGAAAACCCAACCGTAAATCTGGCCAAAAATGGTGTTCTTCGGTTTTCTTATGATTACGGTTGGGTTCGACATGAAACCCAACCGTAAATTTCTCTGAACAACAAAATTTGAATCTTTCAAATCGTGATTTCATCAAGTTTTTCTTCCCACCAAACACAAATTCAAAAAAAAAAAAAAATCAAATCATTTGATTAGGTAAAAGATTATGTTTAATTAATCATGATTAGTTTAAATTAATCTTAACTAATTAATGTAATTAAGATTACTAATGAGGGGTGGTTTGGGTATTGTGAAAATATTATGGATAAGGGTTTTTGAGTTTTACTTCATAATGTCCCTATTTCGTCTTATTAGAGGAGCCCCTCAATCAAATTTGGAGCCCCTATATCAGCCTTCATAATAGTTGGAAAATAATAACCAAGGATACAATTCCCTTTTTTGAGATCCAAGTGCCCTCATAAATATACGGATCCCTATGTGATGCCAACTACCTGAGAACTAAGTATTATTACGTTTAACGATGTCAGATTTTTCCACTCATGTGTAACTGCTTTTACAGGTGTGCACATTTAACGGTGCTTTTACATCTTAAAAGAATAGTACTATCTCTATTTTTGTAAAAGTGTTATTATTATATGTTCCAAGATCTAAAATTGATAAAGGTCAATTTTGGATAGCACAATTGGTGAGGAAGCAAATATGGTGTCATTTGTTGTAAGTTCCCAGGAGGTAACACAAGAGTTTTGATTTTGTTGACGTGATTTTATTATATACTTATAATCTTCAATAGGGGCAGTGACAAGAAAATACTATTGATTCAAAGGCTTTATAAAGTTTTGCTATTAATATACTTATAATCTTCAATAGGGGCAGTGACATGAAAATATTATTGATTCAAAGGCTTTATAAAGTTTTGATTGTTAATTGATATTTGGTACTTCAGTTTTGGCTAACTTTACTTTGGTCTAATATTTGTCTAATGTTAGGGCTTGGTATCTGGACTGGACGTTGACTCGTGTTGACTTGGTTAAGTGATGATTTCTGTTTAGAAATTAATTAAAAAGAAAAATAAATGAAAATTGTCAAAGGTGTTTACTATCATACCCCACTTTTCTAACATTTACATAAGATCCGACTGTTTTAATAAATCAAGTTAACCTACGGTCCAGATCTAATAGGAAAAATAATTATTAACCTAACTCTTTCTCCTCTTTTCTCTTCTACTTGTGCCTCCATTGTTAAAAGTTAAAACTTAAATCTCCCACCGTGAATTTCTGAATGTAGAGTCTTAACTAAATCAAGTGAACCTTGTCATAGCTTCAACCCACCTACATAGTACAAATATCAACCCTGTGTTGTTCATTCAAAATTCGAAATCAACAAACATAATTGGTTCTAGGGGAATCAATTAAATCAAATCAAAATACATACCATAAATTGCTGCTACTGCAATGTATTTGCTTCAAGTCCAATCACTATAGTAGTCCAATCACTATATCCATGAGCTCATAACTTAGCATCACTATGGAAATAACAGCAAACCCTAACTTCATAATCTTCTAACAAATCTAATTGAGTTCAACTTAAGAATTAAATTCAAACTCATTCTCTCAATCACAAAATTAGTTAAAACCCTAGCTTTTAGATTCAATCCTCAACTGAATTTCTTGCTTGATTCTGTTCTTAGCTCCAATCAATCCATGGCAGAAACCCTCTTCGCTGTTGCAATCCATGATTCAGTAATTTCGGGCGTCTATGAATTAAACCACTTTCATCATAATTCCTTATTTCTTTTGAAGAATAGGAATCATAGAGAAGAACAAACATCAAAACAAAGAGGATTCAATTCATATACAATATTTACACTATATTAATTCAAAAGCTTGCTCGATGTAGATTTAGCTTCACAATCTTCCAACACGATAAAACTAGCATCAATATCAACTCATAACATCCGCAAACACCCAATTGAATTATCAATTTAAAACATCCCAATTTGCATACCAAATCCCCATATTTTTAAATCATACATAAAACCTAACTTGTTCTTTTTCATATTTGTTTTGAGAAAGAGAAACACAATTAAAGAAGACGTTAATCTGAATTTTTTTTGGTTTCTACAACAACCCAAACACGATGTGGGTTAATCTAGGGTTTTGAGTAGATTAATCCTGATATACAGATACTAAAACTAGAACCTAAAACCAACCCAAATCTTTTCCGAAGAAGTTGAAGAGAAAATAGAAAGAAAAAAAAGAGAAGTAAAACTAGGAAAAATTTTGGTTTGATGAAAACGCTATGAAGATGATTTTGGTATATGACAAACTGAAGAGAAAACTGATGTTTTTAATAGCGGCCAAATTTTGCTTCTGCTCATGTTTTTAAGTAAGAGAGTAAGAGAGATAAAAGAAACATATTTTGTAATCTCAGCCAAAATTTGTAATCTTGGATTTGAGGGTAAATTTGTAATATTGAAAAATACATAAAATTAATTAAAATTATACTGAACCGAGGCAACGCGGGTCAACGTCCATTCTAGGTAACAAGGCCTAACATTGGACAAATGTTAGACTAAAGACTAAAGTCTGTCAAAACCCAAGTACCAAACATCAATTAACCATTTTTTAAAACATGAAATTTATTGAGATTAAATATAGATTACACGTGGGTAGGTGGTACCCATTGAGTCATTCGGAACAATTTGTTTAAGAGAATCTGGGATTGCCTAGTCCCATATTTTTGTAAATAAATTCCCTATCTGACTTCCATCCACGGCGAGGTTAGCAAAATCATTAACTGTTTGGTTTTCTTCCCTGTAATTATGTTGCACGCTGTAGTGGGGTATTTGGCATATCCTTAGTTTTATTTCCGCGATCATGCCCGATATATACCAAGGAGGTTATGCTGGAGTATTTACAAATCTTAGAAGGTTTTATGAGTCTGTTTCAAAGACGACCTTTGGCCACTGCCTTTCGGTTGCGGTTCTGGAAGCCAAGAGCATGGCCCAAGTCTTTTCCTATAAGGCAGTTGTGATTCCGAGCGGTTACGCCAATGTTAGGATCAATTTTGTTCTGAGTTTCTGCAAATGAAACCAGCACCTGTTAAACATGGGTGTCCACTGGCAGCTCCATCAGTTTTGATCTTTATCCGTTTTAGGATAAGACTGGTCCAACCAACTGAAATGGTTGTAGATCTTCTTACGACATTTGATGGAATAGTTACTGGTGATGATTCACCTGGAATTACTGGAGGTAGGACTTCTTTTGACCAAGTAAATTCTTGTCGTTATTGATGGGCTCTAGAAAAAATACTGTCCGGGTTTGATTAGGTATGGTGGAGTATATGCTCATTTCTGGGAAGCCAGAAAGTTCATAGGAGAAAACAAAGGGAGGTTATTGTGGTAGATGGTCCCGGTTGGTTTAAAAGTTGAGAGATAATTGTTTGGGAGGATATAGAAGTTGGAAAAAAATTGTTAGCATGATGGGTACCCGAAAGGTGAACGAAAAAGGTGGTCCATGCTGAGAGTGCTTTTGGGCAGCGTATGTTTTCTTTTAAATAGAAGTTCATACTTTCAATTTTTTGAACTATTAATATAAATTATGAACGCTTTCTTTTAATTAGCACTATGATGTATTCTCGGATATTTTCTTTTTTTTAAGTATCTTTAAGTTTTTTTTCTTTCTTTTTAAGTATCATTAAGTCTCTTTGTATATATATGTTTCTATTTATATATATATGAAAAGTTAAGAAATCATCATATAATAATCGAGAAATTGCAATAGAAAAGAAAAATGGGTGGTTTGTGATATTTCAAACTTTTTTTATTGTTTTTTTGTCTACTTCTTGCTTAAGGTTTATTTTTATTTTATTTTTAAAAATCTTTCCATGTAACAAACAAATAAAAAAAAACCTATCAGATTATTTAAAATAAAAAAACCACAAAAGAAACAGTTGAAAAGTTTAGGTTTCATATAGGATTCTTATTGGACGTGCAAAAATTGCTCGAATTAATCGGCTTAAAACGATAGATCTGGGTTCATATGAAAAAAAAAGAAAGATTATCCTATTGTAGTCAAAGCTTGTTGACTTAGTTAAACAGTTATAAGACAACATCTTTAGCATCTGCTTCGGAAAACCATCAATGTCAGTGCCGGGCCTACATTATCACTTAAAAAAACGAAGGGAGTGACACAACATTTACTGTAAAAGTGTTACTATCACTTAAACATTGAAAGAAAATGACAGAAAATTATTTTGTAAAAGTGTTACTATCACTTAAAAATTAAATGAAAATGGCAGAAAGTTATTTTCGAGACGGACTCATAAAACCTACTAAGATTTGTAGCCACCACATGGAACCATCTTGGTGTATCGCAGGCATAATCGCAAAGATAAATATAAGAATTCGTCAAATATCTCACTGCACTATTCAGTATAATTATAAGGATGGAAATCATGTAGTTGATGGACTTGCCAACCATGCCGCATACGGAGGTCAGACAAAGAATTTATTAACAAAAATCTGGGACAAGACAATCCCAACTTTTATTGTTAAATTATTTTAAATGACTCTATGAATATCACTTACTCATGTGTAATTTCTATTTAGCCTCTTTTAATAAACTTACTACTTTAAAAAATAAAAAACACAACACCTTGTATCTATACAGTAACAAGAAAGATGCTTCTGCGTAAGAATGAAACCCTAACGCCTGATTGGACATCTCAATATTTGTAACTACCAGGATAATTTAGCTTCTTTTTTTCGAGCTTAATTTAGTGATAACGGCCAAATTTAGTGATGCCAAGAGAAAAAGTTTGCTCATGGGGAGTGGAGAAAACAATATTTGAGCAAGGAAAAGGGATCTGAACTTATTTTGATGACCAAACAAGGATGAATTGGAGATGAAACTGTTTTCAAACAATTGTTAGTAGCTTCTGTGAAACGAATCTCACTTGGGTTCATCCAAGGAACATGGATTTTGATGGAAGGGTCATCCCTTGTTATGTTCTTGGCTTGATGAGAAGATTCATAAGCGAGGACATAATGCAAACTGAACATTCCCTGTTAAACAAGTGCTTGATTGTAATATAAAACTTGTATGAATGCAAAGCCCAAAATCCAATATCACAATCAATATTATTATAAATCATATTTCGGAAATACATAATGAAGAGAGGAAATACATAATTTAAACAACACTCTATACTTCACATCATCCAAATGACCTTCCTTCCGGGGGCTCAAGTGTAGTTCGAGATGAATATCGGATTTTTCATCTCTCAAACCTGGAAAATATTTAGTGAAATGGCTCCTGAGGTTTGTCCAACTTTGATAATTACACCCAATCTAAGAAAGGAAATAGAGGTCTGAGTTTTAATTCTTTTGATGCACAGCAACTCTATGGATGTCCATCTCCTTCAACATGACAGCTCGCCCACATGAATCACATGGGGCAGTTCTGGACCCACAAAGACTCTCATGCTCTGATAGTCCTCTCATCCGATCTCGGACATCATTCGCAGTACTCCCAGCTTGAACCATATCCCCACAAAATCGGCACGTAACTAACCGTAATGGGCAAGCAGATGATTGATGTTGCACCTATCACAAGATACAAGAAAAGCAAACACTTAGCAAATCCATTTCATTCAAATTCTATCACCACAGGACCTTAGTGACAAATGACAAATGGTTCAAAAAAAACCTAGAACTATCATTTTATGCTTACCATTTCCTCTTTTTCAAGAGTGACCCCACAACCACAGTGTAGTGGTTCATGGAAAACTTTCATGTGCTTCTCCAACTCTCCCACTTGAGAGGCCCGTCCGCATTTCTCGCAGTGTACATGCTTCGCTGCCTCCTCCCTCCTAAGAACAATTCCACAACCAGCATGCTTACAAATAAAATTATGTCTACTACAATAAGCTTCATGTAGAGCAATGGTTCTACTTGGTATGTAGTGCCCGCAGTTGCGACACTTTTCGGAGTTCACATCCACCACAGATGAGGAAGAACCAGCTATCTCACCCACGTTACGGTGGCTAATATTTTGGATCCCAACTGATATTCGATACTTTGTAGTTCCTTTGAAGCCAAACACTGCAATACTATAGGTACCTGTACCAAGGCTCTGATCCTTGGGAGATATTATCAAAACTTTAGAACCTATATCATGGGAAGACCATTCATGTTGATGCTGAGTTGGGAAAATAACTGGATGTCTCGAGACATACAGATCAGTATCCCCATCGTCATTTTCTGTATCAATCTTAACCTCGACATTGGCATCCCCAGAGGCTATAATATCACCAAAGTCGCCATCAACGGAGAACTTGTAATAGACATATTTTCCTTCCTCAACAGTACCAACCTCTATCTTTCCAAGCACAAGTGGTATCAAGACATGTCGATCCATACTATCTGTGATTGATTCAGATCCTACTACATCCACCTCAATATCTGTTTCTAGAACAGATACACTAGTGGAAGGTTTCAGCTCAAGCACCCGCAAATTATATGTTAGTGTACCATGGTTGACTGTGACTACATCACCCTGAGAAAGAGTGGCGTGTTGGCGAAGGCTTGTTTCAAGTACAGCCTTGTGATTTGGTATGTCTGAAAAACCCATTCCATCTGGCTGCAGTTTGGCATAGGTTCCTTTGGGTAGCCTGACATAACGTACCTCGACTAAAGGAACCTTCGGAGGGTCGGACGAAAATAAGTTGTTCCATACATGAGGAGGAAGCTCAACAAAACCATCACTCGCGGTAAATTCTAAAACACCTGAATGGCTTGTTCCATGACTTTGTTGTTCGGCATCCTGTGTTTGCACAGGAACTCCCTCCTGAGAAACTTTTGAAAGCTGAAAGTACATGGGTCCTTTATCCAGAGCACCTTCATTTGACAATTCAGTGAAGCAGGACGCTGGCAATTTGATTTTATCTCCGTAACCTTGGAAAGAAACAGCTTCAAGAACACGATAAAAGATCACTCCATCTGCAGCAACTGAATTTTGTTCCATTTGCTGTTCAGCCTATATCAAGAAATTGAAGCTATTCATAATGAATATCAACCCTTGCCATCTAACAATACAAAATTTCTTACGACTGGAAATAAAAAGAGTGCACAAAGACTAACATTTCCATAGCGGGTGCAATGACAATGCCAGCAAAAAATACAAAGGGAGCTTATTTATAGGTTTACACGACTCTAACAAGTAGTTTTCAATCACTATTGATTTCCCACAACCATAATATGGACGGGAAAAGACTTGAATATTGCGTCCCACGAGTTCATCAGCTGGTGAACTTATCCTAATTTTGTATTGAATATGTTTTCTTCCTCATCAAGGTCTATTGTATTCTCTTTCTGTTATGTTCTGTGTATACTTTCTGTAGCAGCCTACTAAACCCAAAATGAATATTCCTATTCACCCTAAACCTAACCAAGTCATACAAAAGCAATCAAATTTATACATGGGAACAAGTAAACTCAAACGAAAAGGGATTTTGATTGCCAATTTAAAAGCTTCTGATTTGGGTCTAGTTCTAAATTTCAATACGATCAAACGAAGGAACCTAAGTTAAGCAATCAATTAACCTAATGAGCTTAAAACCAATCAAATTTCTAAAAAAGAAAAAGAAATCTTCTAGGAATCTAATTAGAGATTAATGCAATAGGGAAAACCCATAAATAATAGATCTAAAACGAACCTTAAGAAGAGCATCAGCAGCATCAAGTCTACGAATTCTCTGAGCAGCTTCAATTGCTTCACGTTGTTTCAAAGCTTCTTGTTTAGCTTTCTTTTCTTTGATAAGTTTCAACCTTGCTTTCTCTTTCCTATCTTTCTGTTCTCTCTCTAATTTTTGTTTCGCTGCTCTCAGTTCAAAATCCATCCTTCCTCTCTCTGAAGATTGAATCGAGTATTTGGTGGAATTTTACCTTTTGATCTTCTAAAAAGTATATATATACAGAGATGTTTATTGAATATCCGAGTGAAAACGTAGGAATTCAAATCCGAAGGGGATTGGAAATATTAGAAATATCTAGGCTCCTCTTTTCTGTCTCGGTTTCCTTCTCCCTGGCCTCCTCCTACAATTTAGAAGTTCTTTTTAAATAGCGAGTGTTCGGTGACTTGTTTTATTATTTCTTTGTTATCAAGTTTCTTTATTAAAAGACTCTTGTTATTTCCAATCCACCATTATTATTAATACAATCCAATAAAAAATTAAATAAAATTTTACTAATTTTTAAAAACCAAATTAAAATAAAATTTATTAATCCAATCCAATACAATACAACCGGGTAGTCTTTTCATTTCTTTTTAACGATTTCACGAGTTGAGGATAACAACTTAACGAGTGGAGGATAAGCTCACCTCAAAACTCTTGTCTCCGGAGTCCGGAAGTCTCTAGGTTGTACCTTTTTAACCACCTGGAACCTTCAAATATACCTGCGTGTCTTTCTAACTCCATATGATGTTTGTCTAAATATTGCTTGTAGAATGTTTTGGGAAAATCAAGTTCAAACATTCTATGCCATTGCACTGCTAGCTTCAGGACAAAGTTCAACCATTACTGGTACCTATGCAGGACAATTCATTATGCAGGTTTGTGGATTGATGTTGTTATTACTTTCTTCTTTTAAATAGTTTTTGTTCGGTTAACAAGAGTCTCACGATTTCTGTCATTGGTATTCTGGTTTTGGGATAAAAGGGATTCTTAGACCTTAAAATGAAGACATGGTTAAGAAACCTAATAACTCGATGCATAGCAATTGCACCTAGCCTTCTTGTCTCCATAATTGGTGGATCTTCTGGAGCTAGCCGACTTATCATCATCGCATCAGTTAGTTTCTCTAATTTTCTAAAAAAAAATCTCCTACTTACAAAGATATATTACATTGGTTGGAATTTTCTAAAACCTCCTCATTAAGGAATCAAACCCCTTATAAATTACATCCCTGGAATCCAGCTTAACCTCATCGAAAACTTTCAAAGCCAGCAAAGAAAAAACTCTCAAAACCCATTTCAATCCTCTGTAACAATCACCAAAAACCTTTTTACTCAGTTTTGCTCTGTTTTTTTTTGATAAGTACTAATGGAAACTACGAGTGAAGGAAAAGCAATTGGAATCGATTTAGGAACAACATACAACTGTGTTGGAGTATGGCAAAACGACTGAGTTGAAATCATAGCTAATGATCAAGGGAACAAAACAACACCATCTTATGTCGCATTTACTGATATTGAAAGACTAATCGGTGATGCTGCCAAGAATCAAGTTGCAATGAATCCACACAACACTGTTTTTGATGCAAAAAGATTGATAGGTAGAAAAATCAGTGATCCTTCTGTCCAAAATGATATGAAGCTATGGCTTTTTAAAGTTATATCAGGACCCGGTGAGAAACCTGTGATTGTTGTGAATTATAAAAGTGAAGAGAAGCATTTCTCAGCTGAGGAGATTTCATCAATGGTGTTGGTTAAAATGAGGGAGATCGCTGAAGCGTTTTTAGACAGTCGATTAAGAACGCTGTGGTTACTGTTCCTGCTTATTTCAATGATTCGCAAAGGCAGGCAACGAAAGATGCAGGTTCGATTGCGGGTCTTAATGTTCTCCGCATGATTAATGAACCTACTGCTGCTGCAATTGCTTATGGTTTGGATAAGAAAGCTTCAAGAAGTGGAGAGCAGAACGTGTTGATATTTGATCTCGGCGGTGGTACTTTCGATGTTTCTTTGTTGACGATTGAAGAAGAGATATTCGATTGGAGAAGATGAAGAAAAAACTAAATCCAATCCATATGATTGTACTAATAAAAATGCTAAAAAACTTGGATTGGTTTAAGTATATGGATTGATTAATAAAAATAATGGATTGCAAATAACAAGAGTCTATTAAAAAGGATTATATCTAGAAACCGATTATGGGGCGCATATTTTTATTCATGGAGCTGCAGTAGATTATGTTGTCCAAATGAGGATATGGAGAGATTTTATCTGTTTTTAAAGGTTAAAATATCCCTTCTTCATAAATAAATCTAAATCTAATAATTATTTATAAAAAAATATCAATTTCAGTTCAGGAACTATTTACGGTTAGGAATAAATGAACTTTTAGCCATAAACAGTCAGAACTTTATCATTTTCCACCTGTAGGCTAGTAAATTTTTATTGTTTACGGTTGGAAAACAATAAATTTATAGTCGTAAGGGTGTTTTACGGCTAGGAAATTAGCCGTAAATGAATTTAAAATTTCACAATAAAAATTTATACTCGTTTTTAAAATGAATTTAAAATTTCTTCAATTGAGTATCACAACCATTCAGGATCATTTACGACTAGGTTTACCACAGAACCCCGTAACTCTATTCCACGGCTGGCTCGAGCACAAAAGTCAACCGTAGACTAATCATCTAATTTGTTCTACGGATGGGTTTACAAAAAAAAATTGACCATAAATTTTTTATACGGCTGGATCGACATCTACAAACCCATGTTTACGGCTGGGTTGTATACATTACCCAGCCGAAAAAAGTAATAACGGCTGGAAGTTCATATTTTTCCAGTCGTAAGTAGAGTTTGATTTTGATTCTCAAATCGTTAAGTTAAATCGTATCAGAAATATAATCAATTATTAATCTTTATTACATTAGTTAATCAACTTTATTAACACTAATTAATCTAGGGAAATCTAGATTTTGTGGAAAATATTAGGATAAGGGGTTTTTAGGTATACTTCATGATGATCCTATTTTATCATCTTGTAAGCCCCCATGAAAGAAAGTTTGCAGTCTCCATAATAGGTTTCTCTATTTACAAGCAGTGAGCAATTGTGTTACACGTCGATAATGCACAATGTTATTTTTTTCGTAATAAGTGTTTCGATTTTATCACCCAAAATTAAATTGATTTTTTTTTTTTTGTATCAAAAATATAAAGCACAACGTAGTTATAAAGAGCGGCTTGTATTTCATCTGGAGAAAGATAAAGAGCGGCTGAATGGATTTTTAGAGGATATAAAGAGTGGTCAGCATTAAAGACGGGATATATAAAGAGTGGTTAGGAGTGCTTATGATTTGTTTTCACTCTTTATGCCATAATCCCACGTATATGATTGAGCCATGTTAGGTTTTAGTTCCTGTCTCTCGCGGTAATAACTCCTCTCCAATGCTTCTCATTATTCCCTCAATGAAAGAGCCAAAAGAAAAAAAAGAAAGAAAAAAGCGCATCAAAGCAGCGTTTCAAATTCGTGGCAATCAATGGGATTTATCTGCTTAATTGAATTAATGGAATTAAAGTCGTTTTTTTTTTGCAGTCACAGTAATACAATCCACTGGATCCATTCGTCAAGGTTCCATATATCTTCCAGGTTCACTCAGTAGAAAAATTGTTGATGAAGTTTGGTCTGAGATTCACAGAGAACAACAGCAACAAAAACCTAATAATGTCGGAAATAGAGTAGGTTCTTGACCAGGATCACCATAACCTTTTTTTGTTATTTTGAATATAACATGCATATTTTTTATTTTATGTTTACATACTGTATTTTGTTATTTATTGTTCATTGTGAAATTGCTAATAGAGAGCTTCAATAGGCTGTCATAATTTATCTCATTTACATATGCTTCGGCTGGACAGAAAGAGTTCATCAGTGCACTATCCAAGATGTACCCATCACGCAAGTAAGTATAATGTTCATTTAGCTTATTAAAGAGCAATTTTGAACTGCTTGACCTGGGTTTGGGTCTTCTTAGTTATATCATGGAGTATATAATGCTGGATAATTTGAATTAATGTATTATAATTTATAAAATCACTTTGCAGGTAAGTTATGGAGCTTCAACTATCAGTCTCTCATAGAAGAAGGGAAATTCTTTTTCTTTGATGAGTTTATTTTTATTATGTTTTGATTTTGATTATTTTTTTCTGATAGACTTTGGTTACATAGGAGTACATTACTTTGGAAATTTTCAATAAAGGAAAAAAGTTATTTTGGCTTATGTATGTATTAAGTGGATTTATTTCCCTGTTCTTGACATGATGATTTTTTAATTTTGGTTCCTGTAGTTCTTGTGGGCAATTAGGAGCAAGTCAATTAGAAGCGAAAATGGCATTATGAATATTACAGAAAGTAGTTTTCCAAGGTGAAGAACCATCTTCTTATTTCCCCTGACTCCGTGCACAAGTGCCTTTTTGTTATAGTATGTTTTTGGAATTGCTCTCTTACATATCTTGAAATTATATATATGTCTCTCAATTTTACTGATATCTTTAAATAGGGTGCTTTTATATGAGTGAATATTGTACTGCAAATCTGGAATATTTTTGTCTCAATTTTTGTTGAGCAGTTGTTCCATGAATCATTAGTAAGTTGGGATATATTAACATGGAGTTCTTACAAATATTACATGCAAATGATTATGTAATAACAAGCTGATAAGACTTGCATGGAGAGATTTGGAAAGAGTTAGCATTATTCTATACCCGTTGATCTTTACTTGCAATTGTTCTATGTACTCTATTCTGAATCAGAAGGATGTAAATGATGTCTTTTTCTTCTTGAAGATTGTGTTGTTGATGTTAATGGTAGTAGTTGGACCGTAAAAACTTAAGGTGTTTTTTATCATTCATTGGACAGTTTGATTATTCATAGTGTGTATTCATTAGTTACTGTTGCTGCTCATGGTGGAAGCAACAGAGGCAGAATGCTGAGAATCAGCTCTGCCGATATGTTGGATGTATGAATCAATCAACATAATGAGAAAAATATTGTACATTGTGTTAATAAGGTATGTTCATCTTTTTATCTTTTCTTAATTATAGTTTTTCACTAAGTTAAGGTTTTTAGTATAGAAGGTGATGCTCATGTATCTCTTAGATTGTTTAGCCAATAGCGGACCTAAATTTCTATGAAATTACATTTGAGTTGAATGTGTGAAACAAGTTCAAAACCAAGTCCTTGATTTTCAGTTGCATCAATATCCAACACCAAGAAGATGATGATCTCCTTTAGTGCATTTTAATGCCATGTCATTGTTAAATACTTCAATCACCCCCGATATTGCTAAAAGCTATATGCTAATGCTAATAATATTCTAGCTATATGCCGATTGTATTTACCACCTAGCAAATTGGGTCTGATGATATCTAAAAGCTATATGCTAATGCTAATAATATTCTAGCTATATGCCGATTGTATTTACCACCTAGCAAATTGGGTCTGATGATATCAGTGGTTTTGATGGTGTATGAGGGACTCTTTTGAAATTGAAGATGTAATACCCCTTATCCTGGGATTAGATAGTCTTAAGCTTTAAACCTAAGTTAGTTAGTTAGGAGTTATAATTTTGGTCGTGGGTCTTGACGTGTTCTTGTGGGAAAAGAAGTGGGAGGAATTATAGGAAAACTAGTTAGGGTATTTATAGATAGTTAGGGTTTTGTAAGTGGGGGATATGTTTTCGGAAGAACCTAAACCTTTTTCCTTTGAAATCTAGAGAGAAGTGGAAGAAGAAGAGGACTGATTTTAAAGCGAAGGGTGCCGATAGAGGATTGAGGATTTATTGCTCTAAACCAAGTAGGTTCTCTAACCCTTATCTCCTTTAAGCTTGGTCTAATGTGTTTTGTTTTTTTTATTAACAGTTCTGAGTTCGAAGGGACATAGATGAAATTTTTTGATGTTTATAACATGCTAGCAGTAATCTGTGTAGTAACATCTATGCCTAAGATGTTTAGTATGTTTGTCTGTGTAGTAACATGTATGGCTAAGTAGTTTAGTATGTTTTCTTATGATGTACACATGCCAATGGCTTATTAATTAACTATTCTCCCTATACGTTTCATCTGTTTTCTTTGCATTTGCTGGAACTACGTGAATTGATGTTATTAAATCTTTTATCATTTGAACATTAACATTAGTTATGGTTTAAAGCCAACTAAAGCTTTATCATCTGAACATTAACACTAGTTATATCTTAAATCTAATTAAAGCTTTATCATTTGAATGTAGTTATAGTTTAAAGTTAACTAAAGCTTTATCATCTGAACATTAACAGTAGTTATAGCTTAAAGCTAATTAAAGCTTTATCATTTGAATGTTAACAGTAGTTATAGTAAAAAGCTAGCTAAAGCTTTATCATCTGAACGTTAATAATGGTTACAGTAAAAGCTAAGTAAAGCTTTAACAGTTGAAAATAAACGGTGGTTATAGAGAAAAGCTAAATAAAGCTTTAACATTACATAAACAGTTGCATGTAATATGATTTATGTTTTACTGTGTATGTTCTCCTGTTGTCTTGGTTGATTTGTGAACAGTTGGTGAATTTGAAAACTTAAGCCTTACTCTATAAGATTGAAGTTAAGGGATTGGTAAAAGTTAGCAAAGTGATTGTTAAATGAAAAAGAGCCGGTAGTGATCAGATGCGAATTGATCACGTTGTGGTTTGATTGTTTTGATAATGCTATTGGAAGACGAATAGTGTTATTTGTGTTTATCACCCGTAGTTGGCTCGACTCCCAGAGGCTGTTGCGCGATGACCGAGGGGTCGCCTAGAAGATATGGATCTATTATCTTGTATGGGATCGGCAACACTTATTTTCCTATGCACTGTAAAAAATTAAGTGGACTACGCAAGGGTCGATATGTGTCGTCATTCAGTTAGAGAATGAAATTTTAGAGAGGGGAAGTCGATTAGTTCCGTGGGTGGTAAAACTGTCTTTGTTTCTTGTATATATAACTGTTTTTGTGTGCCCTTGTGTTATCCTGGTTTCTATAAATTTATATATTTTTGTTTAGATCGTCGACCCTACTACTTTCAAACAAATACTCTCATAAAATATTTTTACCTGACGTAGTCATTTCATGAACCTTGTTTTGCTAAATTATTCATAAAGGGCATAAGGATGTGAGAATCTACTTTAAGTTGGGCTCTGACCCAACTTACTATCTTTTCAGGATACAGTAGTCGCGGAACAACCTGACCAATAGTGCGACTTTTTGTTTCGGAGGACCGCAACATCTACGTCTTCAAGGTGCCTAGACAACCGAATTTAGTTTGCCTCTAAGTCTAGATTCTTTTAAAACTCTTACTATGTATTTAAATAACCGACCTGCGTGTCGAGGATAGACCTTTGCTTTTAAAAATGTTATTTTTACTGGATTCATTTCTAACTCATATTTATAAATGCATCTTTCTTCTTCTTAGAACTCATTATTCTTCAAAAAACCAACACGAAAGCCGGATTGACATTTGTTGGCTTGAAGACTTAAGTGTGCTTTTTGTCTCATAAGTAGTGCCACACTTTTATTTTAGGGCGATCGACCTAGAATGATGAGGTGGGGCGTTACGGAAGAATTCACAAAAAGATATGGAGATTCGATTGCTAACATGGCCTCTTTAACTAAAAATATCAATGCCCATTGTATTCATATTTGTGCTTTTGATTATTTTAAGATATGCACTATTAGCTATGGATTTTGAGTTATGGTTACTGCTTAAGTTTAATAAAATTTGTGATGACCCGTGCCTGGGAGTCAAATCTCTCATGAGTTTTACTGTCATCACTATCCACTCTCTTGAGCGAGAAAATTTTCTTTGTATTTTTTATTTTTTAGTACGCTTTCGATTGAAATGATGTATGTCTTTCATTCCGATTTTCTTTGACCAAAAAGCTAAATGTAGCTATCAAAAGGATTTAGCCAATGTTATAGAGGTTAGCGATTCAAATACCCGTGTTGTATAAGCTCAAGTGGAGAGTGTAGGCGCTGCTCGATTTTCTTCAGCTTCTAGAGGTGGTAAAAATTGAAATTATTGGAATTAATTTGTTTTTGGTTATTAAGAAACCTTATTTATAGAATAGCAAAGGTGTGGTGCACTATGCAAAGCCCAAATATATAGGTTAAATTTATGACAGTCTTGACACAGTTGGATTCTTTATGGTGGTCAAGAAGTCCAAAAGATTGGACTAATCAGTAGTTGCCCTCATTCCTCCTCAAGGATATGAATGATATGCCTTGAAAGGTCAACAGGGTCGTGGCTCATAGTCTGTGATAAGTGGATATCTAAATGAACTCTGCACCATATAATTAACAGTATTATTGTAATGTTGTTGTATAACTTCCATATAACTTTGCTATTACCATGTAATTTAGTTTGTAGGTTGCATCAATGAACTTGGAGGTTGCTCGACCGGGATAACCAGATTTAGGTAGTTCACATACACCATGTTCACTTGCATTATTAGTCACCTTGGGTGTTACCATATTCGTTTGTTGAGTATTGATGTATGGTTTATTGAGTAATGATATATGTTTTGTTGAGTATTATGTTTTATTTTTTTCAGTTAACTGAAATAGCTTCAGATGATTGCAGTCTGGGAGCTTGATAGTGTATCGGGGGTCATTACTACAATCGAGAGGAAGAGAAGATGGAAGATTGCTAGAGTTCGGGAGTAATCATTGGCTAATGCTACTAAACTTGAAGAGATTAAAGAGACTGAATTTGATTAGAAAATGAAGAACAAGTATGAGAGGTGGATGAAAACAGATTTGAAGGATAAGTGGTGGTTAGTTGATGCCATAAAAGTATACTCTCTTACTCATCTTCTTCTTTGTTTTCTGGGGTCATTATGTGATGGCCGTGACTTTTCCTGGAGTTAAACATGATAGTTTACAGGGTTTGTGTTTTCTGATGTACCTGTCCGGCTGTCCCTCTCCTTAGAGCTTACAGTTCAGTAGTTTATTATGTGTGAAGTTTAAATTTTATGTTAATATCGTATTTATAGTATCTGGTGTGTTTCATGAACTGTTAGGTTTTCAACTCATAACCATAAAAAATTGAGTATGGACATGATCATGGATATTATTATGATCCGAAATCGGGCTACTATTACTCGGATGCAATAGGTATTTTGCTTAATACATGGCTTCTACAGAATCTTCTTTTTGTCTATTATTTTATTTTGTTTTTAGTGTTTGATTATTTATTTTTTTAAATATAATGTTCTTTAGTTCAACCAGGTAATTGGGTGACACAGGAAGAGGCATTTGTTGTAGGAAGCTCGACCCAACCTGAACCAAAAGGATCACTTTCAAAGAAGCCATTATCAGCAGCTTCAGCAGCGGGGAGCAAAGGTAATGGTGGACCGGCTCCTGGATTGGTTATTCAGGGGTTTTCTCTTAATCCATCAAGGTCAATCAAAGTTGCTTCATCGTGAGTCACTGTCAATGTAAGAAAGAGGCAAGAGGAAAAGAAACCAAAAGTGGTGTCTAAAGAGGAAGCAGTTACACTTAAAGCCAGAGTTAACGTCTATTTTATAAAGTGATCTTACACCAATATGAGAAAAGACTAAAGACCCCTTTGGCTATTTTCTGTGTGTTTGTCTCCCGGAGTAACGCAATGGTCCAACCCATAGTTAAAACTCCTGCTGACTGGTCTTAGCGCAATATCTCTGTCTTTCAAGGGGAAGTTTATAAAATTTCTTTTAGTATCAGAGGTCTGTTTTTTGTAGTGTTATGTGCTGCTTCACATATATAACATTGTCATCGGCCTGTTCAAATTGCGGGTTAAAGTATGCTAGATGGTGTTGTTGTCTTGCTCCGTGCATTATGTTTTACAAGTTTTGGGGCATTCCCTCCATTTTGCTGTTACTATCGTGGCTTATGTCTGCCGAACCCGCCAATTGAGATCATAATCAACTGATCATGAAAAGCACCATACTAGAAAGCTTATATAGTTACCTTCTTTTATGGTATTACTTGAATTGTTGTTAAATTTTGGACTGAACTACTGTTTCTCAAGGGGATAACAACAGGAATTGCTTTATAGTGTACAAAAAATTTTGCTTACATTTAAGGCTATGACAACATGGATTCAAGTTAAATTGCCCTGACTTGGGTTTGAGTTTATCTTTGTCATTAATGTTCTTCTTGAGTTAACAATTCTAAGTTATAATTTCTGGAAAAAGCCAGTAATCTGGGCTTAGGAAAAAGGGTATCTAAGAGTGATCTTCGAAGGCGATTGTGAAAATGTCATCGAAGCAGTTAATGAAAAATTCTCTACAGTCAAATGGTCTAATTTAAATTATATCCCAGATATTTTAGTTATTCTTAAACAGTATAGTTTTTGGTCCTGTGCCTACTCTCATAGGGACACGGACCTAGGGACACGGATAATGTAGCTGATGGGATCAGTAAATTTGCTAAAAGAACATCTAGAAAACAGGAATGGGAATCCGAAATGTCTATGGATTCAAAATTCCATTCAAGGTGGATTAAACAATATGTAATTTTAAGATTTAATACAATCTTTCTCATTAAAAAAAATAATATTTCTAAGTTCTAATTTTTGTGTAGTGTGGGTTCTGAAGATGGACCATGTTTTACTCCCTATTTGGCCCGCTAACTTTATGTTGTGAGCTGAAACCTTTGCAATCACTTATCTCCTTGCTAATGTATGCCCAATAGTATCCATGAATTGTGCCAAGGATGTTAGCTTATTCTACCTGATGCTTGAAGAAGTGTATTTGCTTGCAAAATGCTTAGGACATAAACCGGTTTTCTAAACAAAAATATACCTCTAGCGTCAACCATAGTATTAAGGGGTACAAATTTATTGGAAATAAAAAATAAGGATTTTTAATAAAATAGCAGACTATTAACAACCTATATAATAAAATGTTCCTATTTTTTTGAACTCTAATAAAATGTCCCAACCGTTAGTAATTCTGTCAGGGTCCACCAATTTGGTAAAATCTCGTTTACTTAGTCAATATATCGTATGACGAGATGATATTTTGATGGGCGCAATTACAAAGCTACCCTTTAAACCGTCCACCCGTTGGATTCTTTACACCAGATTGTTACACGTGTTTAAAAACAATCTCGTCCGTCTGTTGGTCATTACACGCTCTCAAAGGACAAAGGAAAAACGCCTTCTTCGTTTTCCGCCGCCTCCTCCTCTTTTCCATTTCTCTGCTTATTTCCACCTCCTCCTCTTCTTCCATTTTCTCTGCAAATCAAGCAGAATCACCAGCAACATCATCAAGACCAATCTTATAATTAAACAATAGTGTTTTGATCAAAGTTAAACCCTAACCGAGAAGATGAAGAATAAAAAGAGGAAAGAAAAAAAGGCGATTTCCAGGTAACCCTATTGTTTAATTTTAACAGTAGTTAATTTCGTATGATTAGAGTTTTTTTTTTCTTTATGAAATTAGGGTTCTGTTTGTTTTTTTAAATTAGGGTTTTTTTTGTTTTTTGTTAGGTTTTTTTTTTCTTTCTGAAATTAGGGTTTTATTCGTATGATTTCGTATGATGAATTCCGTTAAATTCTTATGATTAGTTTACTAGGTTCGCATGATTTCGTATGATGGGTTCGTATGATTTCATATGATGAATTTCGTATGGTAATTGCATTTGCTATAGTTCATTGTTCAAATCCTGTTGCTGGTGATGATGATGGTGTTGAAAGAATTTCTAGTTCTCATCATTTACAATATACTACTGCCAGGGTTCAGGGTGTTGCCATTATTTCGTTAGTGTGATGTATGGTGATGATATTAGTCGGTGTTGCCAGTATTGCGTCTACTAATCTTCTTGCAAGCATGATCTCTTTTTTTTTTTTGGTTTTGCCAGAGGTGATAGTTGTTAATAAACTATGTTTGTGATCAGTTTGCTTTATTTCAACTTTCGTGTATGATGCTACTTGCTTTCCAATCAACTTTCTAGTCAACTTGTTAATGATCTCTACTAATAAATTAGCTTTGTACAACGTAGCTATGTGGTTGCAGAAGTGTCTCTCTGTATTGGGAAGCCATTTTCTAGTAATAATTAGTTTACTGTTTTTGCTTTTCTTTTTGCCTTTGCTAAGTTTGTATTGAAGTGATTATGCATTGACTGTTCTTTCCAAGCATTAATCTTTATGACTTATGTAATTGTTGGATTAAATGATACTGAAGAAAGCCTCCTAGCTTCTGTGCAAAAGAATGAAGCTGAAATATCACCTTCAACTTTGTATGTTTTGGCTTGTATCTATGAAAATGTTCAATTTATCAAGGACTGGTTTGACTGAACTAATTTTCAAATGGACTTTGTTTGCTTATACAGGGGAAGTTTCACTCCTTCCACCCTATTTCTACCATTCTTAGTTACCTCACCAAGGCCCCTCTTGTAAGCACCTACAACTCTTCTAAGTTTTATGTATCATTTTTTTGTTTTCACCTTGTGAATTATGAAATAATTGGGTTTAACCTTAAAAACTTTATGCCAGTGGTCCCAATAGTACGAAAATAATGCACTTGTCATGTACAGTTGGTATGTGGCCACAAAGTGTCTTAATTGGCTTGTTAGGCTTAGGAAGGCTCAACTTCGCCAACAGAAAATGTACCATTAGTTTATTATACCCTGTCTAATTGGTTATTGCATAGACTTAGAAGTCGTATGTTGGTTATGTAGTACTGCCTAACAGTAAATGTTCACAGTAGTCGTGTTATGTCGATGTTATGATGCAGGTAATGCTTGTACTATTATACTTTTTTGGTTCTTATTTAAGCCAGTTGAAGTAGATTATTGATGAAAATTTACAGGTTCCACCCGGTACACCAGTGGTGAACGTTTTGTCAAAGCAGAGGGCAATGCTGGAGAACATCATGAGAGCATGTGTTGGGTTGGCTCCAGAGAATAACATGATTTTGGAGTACAAATTAATGTTTTGCAACTAGATTTAGAAGTGGTGTGTGTGAAGTATTTTGTGATTGATCATATTGGAATCACATTGCTCACCTCTTTAGCTGGTTTTAATGTAATTAGGAGGGTTTTAATAGTTAGGGCTTGTTGTTTTAGTTTGTCATCTTCTCCTTAAGGGACAGCGAATTGATGTGGTTCACATTGGAAATCTTATGGTCTAGAGTTAAGTTTCAAAAGAGAGGAGATTGGATTCTTATTTATTGGTTCTCATATGTATGTACTTTTTTCTTTTGTTTTTAGGTGTAGTAAAGACAGAGTGTTCTCCATTTCTTTGTCTAGTTTTGACAAAGATGATTGGACGTTGTTGTCATATTACTTTGGTTTGTTCTCATTGGACATAGTTGATAAAATCTAATGATTTACTTTCATCATTTTTCAGTTTTTTTCAACATCTTGATTCTTAATAGATTGGAATTTTTAATAAAATGGCAATTAGGTTGAAGATGATGAAGGTTGAAGATGATGAAAAAAGACCACTAATGGTAGCACGTGCTCTGCACATGCTGTGAGTCACGAATTGAGCATACAATGACTCACTGTTCTAACTAGGCCTCTTTAAAATGATTTAAGGGCTTTAACGTCTTTTCAATAGCTGATTTAATGCCACCTATGCTCTAACGAACGTTAACCTAAAATTGGATGAAAAAGGTCAAACTATGGGCATTTTATTAATGTTCCAAAAAACAAGATTATTTTATAAACAAGGTTTTTGTGTATAGGCATTTTATAAAAAGCCCCTAAAAAATACAACCAAAAATAATTCAGACAATCTATATTTTTAAAGATGAACGAATTTGTTGGATATAATTTAGTACTTATATTCAAGTGATGCCTTTTTGAGTTTCATGTGTATGGGATATGATGAGGGACATAAAATAAGTTTTTCGTGCTCATCTTTTGCACGTCATTAAATAAAAATTGTTATTAGCTAAACCACTATCAGAAATTATTAAACTCGGTTAACTAATATATGGTTTATAAGACAAACCTTGGGTGCAACCCGATGGTGGAAAAGTAAGTGTTGTAATTGGAGTCTGTGTTGCTACTGGGGTGGTGGATTGGGACTGGCGCAAGAGTGAACTTTTAATTATTTAGATTTGTTTCTGATTTTGGTATTCGTTGTAATATTGTCATGGAGAATATTATTTTCTTAAATTCTCATGATTAATAATTCAGGTTTATTATTATTACTACCTCTGTTTCAGGAAAAGAGTTACTATCATTTTTTTAAATTGATCTATTTTTAGACTAAAATGAAAAAGTGATAGTAACACTTTTTCAGAAACGGAGAGAGTATTATTTATTTATTTATTTTATCAATGATAATGTAAATGTAAATGAAGGATAATATAACTTATTTTACTTAGTCTTTTCTGAAAATTAAACGAAATCCCACAAAACAAAATAGATTAACGCCCGTGAATGGCATTTAATTTCCTTTGTAAATTTATATGGTATCTTATGGAAATATATTCCCTTTGTAAATTTTTATATATATTCATTGTTTAGATAATTCAAAGAGTTTTTTAAATATATAAAAATTATAAAAATTCGATATATAGTTAGAAAGATATGAAATTTTCAAAAAATTATATCCATTTTTATAAAAATGGTATTTTCGTAAATAAATGATTTGTACCACATTTTTATTTAAATTTTTGTAAATATTTTTTATAATTCGAACATCCCTATTCCGTTAAACAATTTAGTCATTATTCTATTTGGTGAACAAAAATCCATTTGGTTAACCAAATTCCATTAAATTGGTTAGCAAACTATTTCAATTTCCTTGCTTGCATTAAAGAGGGGGAGATATTGTTCATCTGTTCTCTTGGGCCCTTGGATGAAAGTGAAAACATAAATAATCCAGCGCGGAATACTTCAGCAAGGTTAATTGGCATCCAAGGATAATTAGATACAAATGCTTCCCATCTTATATGTGTCTCTCTCCCAAGTAGGGTTGTACATGGCCGGTTTTGGTTCGGTTTCCAGCTAAACCAAAACCGAAACCGTTAATGTCGGTTTCTAAAAATATTACCATTACCTAACCGTTAACCATCGGTTTCGGTTTCTAACCGGTTCTAGCTGGTTTTGGTTTATTCTGGTGGGTTTCCGTTAACCGACTGTTATGTCAGTTTCCTGAAACTGACAGTTCAAATCTTAAAAAAAAAACAGATCACAGTTCAAAGATTTTTAAATTTACCTACATACATTTATATTTCATAAACATTCTGAAACACAACATAAACATTACATCTTCATTTAATTTCACCAAAAACTAAAAAAAAAAACAAAAAGACGAGTCATACTAGATAACCGGTTTTCCACTAGTAGTTCGGTTCGGTTTTGAGCACAAACCAAAACTTAAACCGTTAATGTTGGTTATTAATTTTTTTTACCAAAACCCTTCCACTACTAATCGGTTCGATTTCGGTTTCATCCTAATCGGTTTGGGTCGGTCCGGTTTTAGCAGAAAACCGTTACCATGTACAACCCTACTCCCTAGTCCTAATTAAGATGTTAGTGAGTTCATTGATAAGGAAAACCATTGTTGGAGTTCTAAGTTAGTTAATGCTTTCTTTTCTCAGCAAAATGCTCAACAGATTTTATCATCTAGAATACTTATTAGTGGAAATGACAAGTTAATTTGGCGATTCAATAAGGTCAGCATATAAACTCATATCAGGTTAGTATACTCATTTGCTCAACCCCTTGAATGTTAATCATACTTAGAAGGCTTTATGGAAACTTCCAATCATTAAAAAGGTACAACTTTTTATATGGAAATGTCATCAACGAATTCTACCCACTAAATCCTTATTAAGTACGTATACTAATAGTCAAGATATATTTTGTGGTATGTGTGATTTGAATTCTTGTGAAACTCCTGAGCATATTTTATTTGGTTGTCCTTTTGCTAGGTATGTTTGGTCTCTTACTTCATTCAATGATTTTATATATCAAACTAGTAGCATACAATCTGATTTACAAACTTGGATTGGTCATGTGTTAAATTCTCCTAATCTTGTAGAGTATGCTACGGTTGTTATTATGATTGCTTGGAGTATTTGGAGAGATAGTTGCTTTAACATATTTCAGGGGAAGAACTTAAATCATCATGATACTGTTCGACAAGCTCTTAAGCTTGTTCAGGATAGTAAGATTTATTTAGAACATAATTCTCCTAATATCATAACTATAGTGTGTATGTTATGAATAAAAAAAATCCATGTTATGTGACTCGTGAGCTTCACCATGATTGTGTTATCTTTCAGGTTTGGTACTAATTATGAATGATGTTGCAGGTAACTTTCTCGGGTGTAAGATCGTCCCAGAAGTAGCAAGGAATGCTGAAGAGGCAGAATGCATGGCCCTAATAGAAGATGGAATCTGCGCAAATAAGAGATGTCTGCAAAAAAAATTCTTTATTAGTGATGCTAAATTAGTTATTGAAGTATTTAATCTTAAGAACAACTAAATTTTTTGGTATAATAATTCGATCTTGGAAGATTGTAAGGTCATCTTTTAATTCTTTTAGTTTTGTCAAGGTAGATTTCTTAAAGAGAAACTATACAACTTTGGTTGATAAGGCAGCAAAGTTTTGCAGAAAGTCTAGGAATGTTGGGGTTTGGATGGATTCAAGTCCTAGCTTTCTCAATATATGATTGAACCTTATTTTTATTAATGATATTTTTTTTTTTTTATCAGAAAAAAAATACTTCAGCAAGGTTGGGTTCAACTATCTAAAACCACTATAAAATATACTGTATTTTCTTTTCGTCCATAGTTCAGAGGGGAGGTAGAGGAATCGACTCTAATTAAGGAGAGGTGGACTTCCTATCTTCCCCAATCTCCATTATAGATGTGTGCCGAGATTGAATTTGTTGCTGGATCGCATGATGGGTCAGCAGTGAAACTGTTTAGCTTGAGAGATCTGTTCATGAGAACTAAACCTAATACGTCATATATTAAATAAAAGATAGTAGAAAGTAAATTTTAGCCGGATTTAGATGGTAAAATTACGTCGATTAGTTAATTATAGCGAAGAAGAAAATAATACACTTGCGACTATCTCATATTATAGAAAGAGAGAAAGAAAGATAAAATACGATAGTAAATATTAGAAGATAGGCTTTTTACATATATATCGTACAAAACAATGATTTTTATTAGCTGTAGTAAAGAAAGAGACTTTATAAAAGCCAACTTTATAGGGGCTGGTGGACTATTGAAAAATGGAGAAACCATCGTCGTCAGCAGTGAAAAAGAAGATGTTGGATTAGCTTTTGGTTACCTCAGCGTGGAGATTGCTTTCAAACCATATCTTGATAAAGTTCTTGAAGTGATTGATAAATATGATCTATCTCATGATCCTGTTTATGCCAAACATGAACAACCAATGATTTGTCAAAAGATCTAGATTGAAATCCTTATTTTTTTATTTTGTTACACTATAACATCTTAATGTTCAAATCAAGTCATATAAGCATATCAATCATGAAGAAGATTAAAGAAAAACAATTCACCAAATTGGACATTCCATTAGAAATACATCTATCAATTTCAAATTGTTTATAAGTATGGAAAAAAAATGTATACATACATCCATAATTTCATACTATATCACTCCGTAAATACATACCTAATAGTTTTTTTCTAGTTCCAGTATCTTTCCTTCGTCTTTTTTCTCTTCCAAATTTTCCGCCCCCTCTCTGTTGAATGAACTTCTCTATTTATAGTTTGTTCAATGGGTCCCTTTCTTTTTCCTTTCTATCTATATTTTATGGTTGATGAGTCATGTTTTCCCAATCTTGTCTGTCAATTTATTGATTATCGTTCCACTGTATTCTTTTGGTCTGATACCTTTTGTCCCGTTACTTCCTTGCGTTTTCTATATTTTATGATTATCTTTGGATCAGGATGATCGTGCGGTTGACAGGCAGCTTCTTTCTTATGCATTGTCATGCTTTCGTCTTTTTGACCCGTTACCTTGTACTATTGACACGTGCTCTTCGTACTTTATGAGTCATGTTTTTCCCGATCCTCAGTGTCATCTAAGCAGTTAAAGTAATTTAAGCAATTAGTGCTTTCAGTTTTCTGCTCTATGCACATTTATTGCTCCTGCTTTTCCCGTTCCATTTGCATTTAATGCTTTCTGTTTCGATCAGAGTACTAACGATTTCCCGTTCCATTTGCATTTAATGCTTTCTGTTTCGATCAGAGTACTAACATTTTCCCGATCGTACGTGTCGATCATGCAGCGATATTTTCAGTCTTTTACATATGTCATCCACTCGAACGTTTATAAGGTTTTGATTGTGTGTTTCTCGCTCTTTTATAAATCTCTACTTCTTTGCCTAATCGTTTGACACGTGCTATCTTGACTTTTATTTCCTAACAACTTGCCCCCTTCTTCTTCTTTTTTCAAAATTTGTAACGGTTGATCCTGAGTTTTGAAAAAAGTAGAAGAACAATAGTTAGTCTTTATCTATATAACTTCTTTTCGCACGTTATCCCGGATTTTCTGTTAGCAGTAACTTCTATTATCACGTTTGTGTCAGTTAACTTTTTTCGAGAAAATCAAATCTTTTATCGATTAACACCTTTTCCATTTTTGACGGTTCGTTTATCCCTCCCTCTTAAATAGGATTCAGTCTTTTCTACTGTTTTTTCTTCTTAAAGTTGCTACTCTTTCTCTTCCTTGAACTTTTCAAATATTCTTATTATCTCTCTGTTATTCTCTCATCCTCCAAAGATTCAGGAATTCTTTGCATCAATCATATTTGCTCTTCTTTCGATCTAGAAATTGTTTCCCCTCTTTCTACATGTAAGTGACTTTCTAATCTTTCTGTATCTATTTTGTTTTGGTGTTTAACCATGATGAATTATTGACTTTATGAAAAAAGGGATGATTGAAATGGTGATTGTTTATGATTTTTCTTCCCTAATTGCTTTTTTTTATGAACTTGAATTTTTTGATTCCTTCATGCATTGATTCTTCCCTGTCTTTTTCACAGATAAAAAATATATTTTCACTATGTCTTCGAGAACTCAAAATATTGCTCCTGAGATTGATTCTCAACACGATGATCAGCCAGACGTAAGGAGATCTTCTCGGAGTAATGCAACTAGATATACCGCAACTCGGCATACTCGTGATACTGCATCTGTCTCTTCTGTGGCCGTTAATGTTGCCCCCAGGAGTAAGCGTGGACATGCCAGTTGTAGCTATAAATCAATGAATATTAAAGATTTCAAAGCAAAACATCATCTCGAGGGATTCAGAGTTTCTCTTTATGGTGGAGATAAAGATATAATGACTCTGGGAGCAGCTGAAAGCTTTAAGTATTCAACCAGTAGTTTACTGATCTCTGCTGGTGCATTGGAGGCTGGGCTTCGTCTTCCCCTATATAAGCGGGATCATCCATATCAGTTCGAGGTTCTTGCATCCCGCTGCAATGCTCCTCATGGTTTAGCTCGGTCCGTTATCCAGTATAAAAGAAATTGGTGGCGGATACTTGATGAATGCAGCCTCCGGAGCGAAGGAATAACTAACCTTACCTGTTATACTCCAGACACCACAGAGCAACAACATTATATAGTTGAAAATTTTCATACCACCTATGCGGATAGTGTTTCCGTAAGAAATTTTGTGAAGTGGAGTGTTACTCCTCTTCGCAAGTGCAGTTCGGGATTCCCCTTGTTGCGCGAAATTGACGATCCGAAGCTCAAGTATGTTCCGGGAAGTGGAGAAAGAGTCTGATTGGAACAAGAAGAAAGAATCCGATTGGATCATGACTACAGGTGGTACCGAACTCCACTAATGATCGAAGGTATTTGGGTATTTGGTCATATTTCCAAGGATGCAATTCAAGATGTTCGTGGGCGTTTCCCCAATTATTGTCCCTGGAAATTAAATTTCAGTGATTACAAATTCGATTATGAGGTTCGCACAGCTCTTCTTCTCTTTTTTTTTTTTTTTTTACCAAGTTTGAACTTTGTGCTACAGGTTGATCCATCTACTGAGCCCTATATTGAAGCGCCACCAACACGCCCAATGCCCGACGTGCAGATTAATGAGGGCAGGCAAAAAACTGATAAAATGGAAATAGTTGAGGGTAAAGGGAAGCGTAAGATGGTATCTTCCCCAGAGAAGAAGAAAAAACCGAAAAGGTCAAGAAATTCTTCTCTCACTCCCTATGATAGAGAAGAAGGTGAGATTAGAGATTCTCTCATCCAACACAGCAACATTGAGGGTGAGGGAACCTCAGCTTCAAGAGCTTATACTGAGGGTGCGGACCAGACGATATCGGGACAACCCGATGCTTCTGATCCAATAGCATCGGCAGCGGAACAGGCTATATCGGGATAGCCCGATGTTGTTGCGGGACGGTCCACTGAAGCTTCTGGTCAAACTGCTTTGGGAGCGGACCTGGTTATATCGGGACATCCCGATTTTGTTGTGGGACGGTCCGTTGAAGCTTCTGGTCAAGCTGCATCGGGAGATACTATTACGGGCCATCCCGCTGCTACTGCAAGGGAGATCATATTGGCAGAACCCGTTGCTGGTGCCGAAGCTGCTCCCATTAAGGCTACACCGATAAATTTTAATCAGTCCTTGTCTCCACTTCCCTTTAACTTTGAGGTTGAGTGGTCTCTTCCCAAGAGGGTATCATGACAACTGATAATCAACCAACTGTGGAAAGAGATGTTGAAGGAGGAGATGCTTATGATGAAAATATTGAGAATGTCGCCCCTAGCACTTCAACCACAGAGATCCCAACCTTTCATCCCGAAGAGGATATTCCCGTAGCCATCTGCGAAGCAAATGCACATTCCGGGATATTATCAATGGTTCTTCTTCATCCCAATGCTGATGTTCCCAATGCAGAGCCTTCAGACTTGCAAGGCAAGAGGGTGATAGAAGGATTAAACCTTGTAGGCGATGAGAATGAAGCCTATAAGTGGTTCTTAGCAAAGGGGCTACTGAGTACTACAGCTTGTCCAGAAATATGGAAATCCGATAGTGGTTCCATGTCTAGGCTGCGGAGTTCACTGGGAACTTCCCTCTAGAGGATACAAGGGAAGCTTGGTATGATAGCGAGTTCGCTGAACAGACATTCGCGCTGAAACCTCATCCTTCTTTGGATCAAGCTCTAGCTTTTGCAGAGGGTCCGTTGTATTCATATCCACAGCAAGCTCTAGCTCAGGTATGGCTGTTCATTAGAACTTTTGATTTGTTTCGTTTTTTCTTCCCGTACTCATGACTTTAATTTCACAGCTTAAGCATAACTCTGATTGCTTGTTTGCTGCATTCAATTTTTACAAAGCTTGGGCTATTATGATGGAGTTCGTATATAAAAATGAAGCTGAGAAAGTGCAGCGGGAAAATGCCAATCTGCAGCGACAAAATGAAAAGCTCCAACAACAAAATGATGATCTCCAACAACAACTAAAGAATCAAAATCTTCAGAATCAAGGTATATTTTCTCACTCACTTGTTTTTT